>JAJHUR010135258.1:2201-23814 GCA_027495735.1 Lutjanus campechanus
AAAACACAATAATACAAGTAACAGATGGAGCAGCACGTCCAGTGTTCTGCCAGGTAAAATGACTGATTTCATCCATGGAGTTTGGTAGGTTTGGAGAGGGCAGTATTCAGCTTTTATAATGGCAGTTTCCCGCTGAAAAATGGCATTTCACAGCATAGTAATGTGATGAAGATAATCTAAAAATAGAGTACACTTAAACTGATTTTGATTTGTGCTTAAATACCTGTTGTTGCTGACCCCTTTGACAGCAGTGCATTGCATAACTTCCCTGCAGTTACTCCTCTGTTTCTCCAAACTGGGGTGTCGACTGCCATCTACTGTAGGTAATATACTGTGGATAAGTACCATATGCAAACCCATATCAAATAATGCCAAACATCCCTTTAAATTTCACCAGAAGAATATTTTTGCTGAAATATGTGTGATACTTAAATTCAAAACTTCTTTTTATTGTACTCTGCCAAATGGATAAGAACTAAGACTTTTGTAACAGCTGCCAATAACATTACCATGCTGGATTTATCCATTTTACACCCATGCTTAGTCACAAAAGGGTGTCCTCGACAAAATCAGTGTGAGCATATCAGAATCAAAACAGCAGAAATGTTGTTGAAAGGACAGAATGAAACATGGTTTATTAAACGGGGAAGAATAGTATAGAATGGAAAGAGCAAAGAGATGGGTCTGTGAACAGAGCTAGTTAGTTCCAAATGCATCAATAGGCCCTCCTCTTGACTGAGGCGGTAAATTAAGGGGCAGGGCCCATTTTCCTCAGTGGGAGCCTTAACAGGAATTCTCTCATGCGTGGAACTGAGCAGCCTGATGGGTTTTCAGCCTCAAACTGTCAAAGCATTGGAGAGGGAGGTGGGGTGGGGTGGGTTTGGGGGGGGGTCGACCTTTCTCCATGCAATGCAAATTGCACGGAGAGGAAAATGTACATGTGCACCAAAAGTGACCGTCTGTCACAGGAAAGGAGAGTGTTTATGTGTGTTTGCGCATGCATGTGAAATAGTATTGGACGTTTCCGGGTGAGTTGAGGTGAAATTGTTCACAGGGTGAAGTGACAAAGGTTTTCACTGCAGAGGTATGTAGAGCAGATAATCACCAATTCCATTATTGATTTTGGAGAAGAAGAGAGGAGAAAGGGGTAGAAAAATACTACTAAAAGGCGTAAATATACAGAGTTTTTCTCAACTATAGAGTCGCCACTGGATGGTGATCAAGGATGAGGGGGCAGGGAGGACATTTGCCCCCATGTTTGATAAAAACATTTTGGTTGCCCATACAGTAGATAAAACATGATAAATGCCCACTTGAATGGTCCACTGTCCAAGACAATGTGATAAAGTGCCTTCTAGGTTACCCCTCCAATCGACAAAATGTGATTAAGTGCCCCATAGAGTGGCTCAATATCGAAGACAACATGAAAAAGTGGCCACTATGGTGCCCTTCCAGTGGGGAAAATGTGGTAAAGTGCCCTCTAGAGTGCCCTTCCAGTGGACAAAACGCAATCAAGCCCCCTTTAGAGCAGTCTGACCATAAAGTGTCCCCTAGGGTGCCCTTCCAGAGAGGAAAATGTGGTAAAGTGTCCTACCTGTAGACAAAACATGACAAAATACACTCTAGAGTGTCCAATACAAATGATATAGTGCACTTCAGGGTGTCCTTGCAGTAGACAAAACATGATGAAGTGCATCATGACTTCGGGCACGCTGGTGTATATAACTGGTGCCCTTTTAATTTTTTTTTCACCCTTGCCCCTCAAACAGCCTGAGTCTGCCACTAAGAGTAACAATGACCCAAGGCGATTTAGTTGGCACCCCACATGACAAACATCCTCTGACAGATCCACCAGAACAGCCTACAGAAATAAAACACCTCAGGTTTTTAAGTAATGTTATAATGCTCCATGAATCTAATAATGAGGGGAAGAAAAATCCCATAAAATCTGATTGTGTTTTTTCTTATGAGTTCCATTGGCGGTGAATTTATCCAACAGCTGGGACCCGTTGAATGAAACCTGCAAGGACTCATTTGTGTTGAATATCAATTCAATGCTCAAATGCATTTCTGAAAGTAGGGGCAATTAACAGGCTAATTATCAGGACCGTGGAGAACATTCTAATCAGGGGAAAGAGCTTAAGTGAAATAGTGTTGTCAACGTTGGCTGAGTCGGGGTGAGTGAGAGAGGGAAATGTCTTTGGACTTGACCTTTGTCAAAACTTGTGAAAGTGATTTAGTTCAGAAATGCTACAAGGTTGTACATGTTGGTGCTATTTACTTCACAAAATTACTTGTACATAAACTTTACATAAGAATGCACCCCAGGCTTTCAACTTATGTGCTTTTAACAAGTCTAAAGGACCATCCAACACCAAGAACTATAACCATAAACATATTGTTGCAAAAATTGTTCTAAATCACGTGGATGAACTAGTCTGGACTAGTTGTGGTGTGGATTCTTACCACTCATTTGACTCATCAGCTATTATCTGACAACAATTTGGTCTCTGGGACCAACGGCCAATACTTTGGTTCCTCAAGTGGAGCCAAGTCTTCCTTTTCCGCACACTGACCATTGCTAACAGTCCAATTAGCAACTTGAGATGCAAATGTCATTGGAGGCAAATTTGTATAAACAGATATCTGCACATGAATCCAGATAAATGGAGGAAAAAAGCTAAATCATTGTCAGATTATAGCCATTTGGTTCCAAGATTGCTTTTTGGCCATGTGTTTCGCCTCTTTAGCTCTGAACTCGGACTGTTTATCTACATGCAACCAAAGCGACCTCCAGGGCTGAAAAGTGAGGCTAACACGGAAGTGCCAAAAAGCACAGTTCCTCGAATGGTCACTTGGAGAAATAAACATGTTTACAGCCTAGTATCATTTTGGATTTGGATCATTATTAGGAGCTCCTAAGATGGCAAAGGTCAGCGCCATCACACTTAGCTTCACAACGACTCCTCAGAAACCTAAGCTCAGACTATAAACAGACAACAACCAGAAACCAGAACACTTCCAGTACCAGATATGTTGTTTCTGCATTCATATGCTGATATCTGTTCAAATGGTTTGATGGTCACTACCTTATTTTAATCCGTTTCCATTGTAACAATTAGCACTAAACATGATCTGGTCACAAACGATGTCTGGAAAAAATTGTACAAAAAACAATCCAGTAGCTGTGGAGGCATTTCGTTCATTAAGTCATTATGATTCATTCTCAGGGGATCATGAATATCTGGACCAAAAGTGGTGGACTGACAAACATTAACGTACCGTCCCTAGAATTCTGCAGCTAGCATGGGAAAGACTTGTATAACGATTCAAGTACCAAGAGGGAGTACGTTATTTGCTTCTGCAAAGCTGATATTTTGGAGATACAAGAATTTTGAACAAGCACTGACAGTATGTCAGCCCAATTTGATGCAGTTGGATCCTTGGTGTATCTGCTTGCTTTTGCACGCTGTTTGTTTGCCGCTGGGATGAGTGGAAGGAAGGTTTAGAGAATGGGAGAGGATTGTGAGTCAGGTATCATTTTCTATTGTGCGTGTTTGCCAGTTACTTGTCGAAGTTTTATTCCACCACCAAAACTGACTTATTCTGTGGAAAATGTTCAGTGACACAGACACTTCAGTGTCAGCTTACAAGGGTGTGTTTGGTTTCCCAATATTCTATTAAATCTGGATCTCAGCATTGATTAGCATGTAGTTCCCTGGACCCAGTGGACCAACACCCACCATCTCTCATTAACTGTGTTGATTTCGTTTGATCTCCTGCCAAATGATACTGGGGCAAGGTGAAAAGTTGAGTTTGGGGTGGAGAATGCATCTATTAAGGCTTTAATGAAAACACTTGACCATTTCTGGCACCGCACCAGTACTAGATACAATGCAAATATACGGTTCCTGGAGGGAAGATGGAAATTTTTACTTCCCAGCAGGTTTAGTTCCTGTCTGAGGCTATAGAATATATATAAGAAGACTTATGTAAATTTGTCTCTTGGGGACAAACAATGAATTATTACATATTTAAACCCCATAAGGGTGCATTTATGTATTTAGACTTCTCCTGTGCAGGATGGCTGTATTGGTATAGCCACTTGAGGAGGAATTTACCAGGCGGTTGGCAGCACCCCTTTGCATTTAGCTGCAAATTTAGTTAAGCCTGATGGACTCATCTGTGCTCTGTCCGTAATTTACCCTCTCTCATTCTCTTAGCAGCTTCAAGCCCCGAAGAAACAGTTCAGCATTAGCATCAGGTTTATGCAGTGTACTCTCTGTTCATTTTGCTTTGCAAACATGAGTAGCCAGCTATCAGATGTCAGCATCCATCTCTTCATTATGTCATTAGAAACCCTGTGAGAGTTGCTCCCTGCAGTTGCCTTGGATTACATTCTCTGTCCAAACCGCAGACGCATTTATAGTGTAGAGGAGCTGACACGCATAATTCATTATACATTCGGGCCTTATTCACACATCTTTCAGTTTTATTCTATGAAAATACCTTAAAGTGGACATATTCTTTCCCTTTCCTTTAATATGTTACATAGGTTTTTGTTCCTGTGATTGGTCTGCAAAGTCACAGAGACCAAAGTCCATGCCAAAGGAGGTTACTCAAGGCCTTTTAACACCAGACACTTCTTTTCATGTGATTAATGTCAACATGAAGCTTTCATATCAACCATCGACCAAGGTCTATTTTTATGAGGTTTTGCTTCTGACATGGACACATCTGACCAGTTAAACTGCATGAAGCTTAGTAATTTATTTGAACTGTGAATAGTCCGGCATGTCGAAATTTCACCTCAGATTTATTCTCGATTTGGCAGTTTATTCACATTGCTGTTGTTGCATGAGGACCTGCACTTCTACAGAAAACACTTCTCTTGAACTGAGTGAGACGCCTAATTTGTAATCCAGCCGTTGTTCCATAACTTGGTGACATCACTACGTAACACATTTGCATTATGCACAGCAAGTTTGTAATGGAATCTGGAATAGAGTACTGCAGGGATGACACATTTTTGTAGGCCAACTTGGAAGTTAACTTTGCTTTAGTTGCCTCCACAAAAGACCAATGGGATTTTTTGAGTGGATTTCGGAGTCATGCAGAAAATAAGCTCTTGCACGTTTCATTCAGCAAGATAATCTTCATAAATTAACACAGCTTTTATGTTTTTTGAGGTGTAAATGCAATCACCAGAATAAAAAGCAAACTGCACCATGATTGCATAACCTCAGCGTCACCACCGCTAAGCGACAAGTGTTTGGCATGATGGCGTTTTAGTCTCATTTAGCTACCTCTTAGCTACTGCCTTTTTAAAGACACATGAAAGCTTCAAAATTCACAAGTGGGGAAATTACTGATGTATTTTATAGTCTCATAAGCCTGTCTTAACCACAGACTTTGTTTCAGGCAAATAAGAGAAAACCCCTTAAAAAAAACAAACATTGCCTTCGAGGCGAGGGAACTGGAAGTGCTAATATGCTAACTCACTGCTGTGTTTTAGGACTCATTCCTGCAGAACTGGGCTTGAGGCCTGAAGAAGGCAGGAGCTGAAACTGAGTGTTTCAAACAGAAGGTGAATAGAGATGCTGCAGCTATGGTCAGTTCGAGAAAAATGTGATTTCTGAACATGAAAGCACATAAACCTATTTTCATTGGAGCCAAAATAAAAGTATGAGCTTGAAGAAAAGCACGTTATGGCCACTTTAATTATCTTCTCCAACATTCCCGGCTCTTCTTTCTCATCTTGTATATTATACTGTATATAAATAGGCACCATTTGCACACAAGACACATGTTTACTGTCTGCTCACAATGACTTTAATCTGGTGCACACTACATTTGGCTTGTTAATGTTGGCAGGTTAGGAAATAATTATTCAGCATACTTGTGTATTTGTAATTTGTTGTGAACACGGGCGTCAGCTATTATGCCAAGAAATATTAATTTAAGCTCTCAGCCAACATCCCCTCCCTTCTTTTATGCACTTTCTCTTTAAAAGTCTTCTCAAAAGGCAGAAGTTTGATCTATGTGGCCATTTTTACCTCCAAATAGTACTATATTGAGCATCTCGCCTTTCATTATACATCAATATCCAAGCACTAACAAGCTGGAGCAGTATTTTCTCTTTTTTTCCCACATCTGGCAGATTCAGGCTTCATCTCCCTAAAATTTATGCAGATAATTAAGCACTGGGGACACAATTAAGCAGACAGGTATGTGTGCGTTTGAGTTAATTGACTGATTTAAAGAGGGTAAGTGTACGGAGTAATGTTATCTGCTTGGTTACTCATTCTCGCTAGCTGGGAGTCCACATGGGGAACATCATTTATCTTTTGATGGCACATATATTGACCTGTTGTAGTCTGCCGAAGTAAACAAAAGTTGGAAATGTCCAGTAATCAGACAGCAAACGGCATACTTGCGCATAATAATTATGCCCCCTTTGTTGAAGCATGGATATTAAAAATGCAAAATTTCCAGTATGATACTCCAGAGCTAAAGTGAAGCTATTTAAAATGCTAATTTATGCTATGAATTATAAAAAAAGGGTGTGTTACATTAGTGCACAATTAATCAAATCTACGCCTGATTAAACATATGTTTGAGGCTTAGGCTTACATCACATTATCTCAAACAATATGGTTTACAGTTTATTTGCATTTTGTGGGTTGTGTGTATATAAGTTATGGTTTTCACTGCACGCTCACATTGCTTAAAGTTTTATTAATGTGCTCTAATTCTGCAACTCAGGAGTTATTCTGCAAAAGGTTTCCTCAAAATGTCTGCAAAGAGGGTATTTAGATCAGGCATAACTCCGCAGCAGCACAGGTAGGGTCATTATTTCCTGCATGTCAGTGACTTTTCTGTAATGCCTTCATGGACGGAGTCCTGGTTGTTTTCTTTTTTCTTATATTGAATCACATGTGGCATTTCAGTGATAAAGGACCTTCCCACAGTGGAATCGATAAAGTAATACTGCTACTGCTAATACATTATAGATGCTTGTCTTATTTTATGTTAGTGCTCCACACCAGCCGTGCTTGCAAATGTAGTTCAGAGTTATGTATGACAGAATTTCTGTCCCAGAAAAGCTCTGACTGGCGGAAACCTGCAAGCAATAATAAATGTGTTCTGAGTTTGTCACGCCACAGAAATATGTGTTATTCACCACCCAGATACATTTGAATGATTAAAAAAGGCGGATGCTATTTGCACCCAGGTGTCAGTAGCCATCAGTGCTATTTGCACCTGAGGTAGGGATGAGGAATCTACTTGTTCCTCTCAATCTGCAACAGAGTTTTTTTATTCAGCGTCAGGTTGTTGGAACTGAAGTGAGCAGTAACTGCCACGCTGATCTGGACTGAAAGAGTCGCTAAAGGTACATTTGTGCCCCGGGGACGACTTATACGACAACGGCAAATATATGAATGGTTGGTCACAAAAAAGAGTCTTTAAAACAGTGACAACCAAACATTCTGTCCCTCTGGATGAGGGATTATGCCATTTTCCCCTGTTTTTGTTTGTATTTATGTGCATATGTGCTGCTGTATTGTATTTTTTCCTGTAATGTTTTTGGTTATGTGGTTGTGCCATTGTTTGTGCTCTTGTGTGCGCTCATGTTCTTTCTGGATGTTATCTTTTAATGGAACTGCAGACGTAAAATTAGCCTGTATGACTAAGTTTTCACATTTACGTGATGGACTTGTGTATTAATTAATGTACACTCTCCCTCCTTAAATAAACATAAACAAACATAAGCACAGTTCACAAGATTTCAGCAGTTATTTTCTAACATGAACAATGCGTTTAGAAACAAATTCTAAATTTCCTTGACACACATTGTAAACAAGAGGATCTGATACTTCAAATCAATTATACCCATCATGCAAAGCCACTGCACTGCTGCTTATTAGCAATTATTATGATTTTATATAGGTTAAATATTGTATTCATCTAGGTGGAGATATTGAATATTATTGATATCTAAAGCAGAGAAATGTCTTTTTGTTTTTTTACTATGAAGGTCTAAGGTTAAATTGTAATTGCGTCCCTATTCAATCTCCCATGCGTTCCACGTTTTCTCTTAATGCTCGGTAATATTGATTGTGAATTTTTAATAAGCCTGGATAAGATCAGCGCAAACAAACACAGTTTTCAGCAATGAAAATACAATTACGGGTCCATCATGGAGCCTTATTCCCGGTGTTTGTTTCTATCTACAAATCCCCAAGTCATTAAAAGACTGCGGGGAGAAGGGAAAGATGTACTTTGTTTGACTAAAGTCGCTATCAGGCCTGCATATGAATAAGTCTCTTTCTATCCAGATCAGCATGCCACTTGGACGCCCCCATTGCTGTCTCATCAGCATTCAAATAAAGTGAGTCAGACACTTCCTCGTATAGAAAACTGTCTGTAACACTTAATGTCATTAAGGAACCATCTGAGTGGAGGTTTGCACAGTGAAATACTGGTTTGGAATTTTATAGTAGATGTAACAAGCTGCACTATGTTTCAAATACGATGAAAACTAACAATAATGGTTTTATTAGACAGTTAGACACTACGGTACACAAATAAGTCACACTTTGTATCAAAGAAACAAAAACCTGAAATAATGTTTTGCATTACACAGTAATAGACCCTTATTACAGTCTATTTCCCCCCTGTTAGACCCTTAATATTTCTAGTTCTTGTCTAATTTGATACTAAGTACGTCTTACTAGTGTACTGTAAAATAAAGTGTGACCAATACTACTACTACTACTACTAACAATAATAATAATAGTAATGCACAGACATTCTTTAAATAGTTGTTCTACTGGTAAATTGATCTTTTCAGTTCCAGCCATTGCTGTGCACAACAGCCTCTGCACACTTCTTCCCTGCTTCAACATTGATTTAGGTGGCAGAAATAAGGCTGACACACCACACCAATGCTGGCTACCCACTGTGAAACACTCCCGTTTTTCCATTTGTGAGTAAAAGTAGCAGACAAACGCTCGTCTAGTAATTGATTATAGAGTTGCTTATTAACACACTCGTGCAATAACACATCTGGCTTCCCGGGGGTGTGACTACTATTCGATCAAGCGAATATCCTGCAGCTTTTAGTCCTGGACGGAACTAGTTGTATGTACACGGACTCCTGCAGACTTTATTTAACTCGGAAAAACTCCTTATGAGCTTTGAAGAGTTCATGATTCTAGTTAGCTGGTTTCACTTTTAATATATTCTTGAAGATGAAGAGAGACTTGGATCCCGCTGCACTATTAAACTTTCTTATTTTTATGTACTTTTTCTTCTTTGCCAACATCCCAAGGATAATATGGCTTGGACCCATTTGAATAATTGCAGCATATACTCTGCAATACCTCATGGGTTCTTTTCAGAGCTTTGGTGACAGTATTTTCCATAAAGAGCTCGGGTTATTTCAAAAGGAAATAGTAGTCAATTTAATGCTCCTCAGATGTTATTCTTGTGGCCAAGGACAGACTAACAATTATTTGTAACAGAGAAAGTCTCCAACCTAGAAACAAGAGAATTATAACCTACTGGTATAACAATATAAAATGTGAAGCTAGTGCCGATGAGCAAGTGCAGATTTAGAAATTCTGATTAACAACAAATAAAAAGCATGTCCCCCATCCTTAAAAAGGTAATTTTCCCATCTTCATCAAGTCATATCATGTATATGGATTATATATGACATTATATGAACGTGTGGCACTATATTTACCATTGTGGAAGGTTGTAATAATGATCTAGTGTTCTGATATCTCTGATATATCAGGTGTCCTTGGAGTGGATGGATAAATGCATCATTAACCAGAGCGTTTTGAATAAAAAATTATTAGAATATTTTTTAATGAAACTGAGGAGAGATTTCTCCAATTTTAAAAGAAAAATAGACCTTTGCATTCAAAAATATAGTGCAGCAGTCCACAGAGTGAAATGGAGCCATAAACGGTGTATTAAATACCTCAAATCACTATTTAATATACAATCTATGGCTGAAGAGAGCTGCTTCCTCCCCGACGCCTCCTCCCCAAAGTCAAAGCTGGAGTGCAACTTTATATATTGACAATGACATGTGGCGACGAGTCTGATAATGTAAGTTGATCAGCTGTTTTGTCAGTTTTCTGTCAATGTAAAGCTAAGCTTGTTAGACAGAAAACAAAAGCCCACTGCTCTGAAAATGCACACCCTGGAGTTCAGTGACATCTTTCTGCCTGCCAGACTTCATTAATCTCTTATGACATATTATGGCCATTTTATGCTGGTAAAAATATATTACATTTTTCTCCTTTAAGGCGGTATTTCTCTGATTTAAGAAATGCCTCTCTCTCCATGCGTAAGGAGGATATGGATGACCCAGAGCATAGTTCTCTTGTTTTCTCTCATCCCAAGAAGAAAAGCACATAAAAGGGGAAAAGTGTACTTGATCCTGACGCTGAATAATTTGAAATGGATGGAGTAGAAATATTCTTTATTTCAATCTGACCTTTGCACAGACAACTGCTGAATTATCTTTGGTAACAGTATATTATATATGAAATATATTTAAGAAGACACAACAAAAGGCAGTAAATTAATCCCTAAATGTTTGAAAATACAAGAGGTTCTTGCTCATGTCAAGACTTTAAAACTCTGGAGCCCTTCCTCTTCACTGAAAAAATAAATAATAATAAAAAAAAGAATAAAAGTGTTCACAGTTACCCATCAGATAACATTCAAAATACAACCCACTTCCTGAGGCAAAAAAATCAGCTCCTTCCAGTACAAAAGCCAAAGCCGGTAAATAGAAAACCGTCCCTGATCATTCAGTCCATAGTAATTATCAGACTATTCTGAAGTCAACATTTCTTTGGGAAAATGCTTGAAGAAGTGGTATTCAAGCAGCTAGGTTGTCTGAAAACACACCACGTCTTTTGAAAGCTTCAGTCTCAGCTATGGGCTCACTACAACACAGACGGCACCTGTGAAGGTTAACAATGTTTTGAGAATCAAAACCAGTCTCAAGAAGTTTTCTGATTTTTATGCTGCTGGACCCGACTGCTGCAATTAATACAGCTGAAGATGAAATTCTGCTCGATGGATAGCATCAGAAGACTGGACTGCCTGTCAGCTTTTCAATTGGTTTAGTCTTCTTCTAAGGAAGAAATGTGGTTGGTTGTAAGTAATTAAAGCTCTTACTCAGCGGGATCCCCCAGGGCTCTATTCTTGGACACTGCTTCATCTCTTTTGGTAAAGTGTGCAAAGAAAACTTCTCTCAATTTATAAAGAAGTCCAATGAGCTCTTTATTCCACTGACAAAATAGGCTTGTGGATGAGATGTACTTTTAAGAATTTAGCAGCCAGCTTATACAAAATGCACTTACCAAAATAAGTGAAAGAATTTACTGTTTGGCTTGATTTGTGGTTGACTCCTCCACGATCTGCTCACAAAGAACAGCATTTTGAAGGCAGGCCTTTAACATTTTAAAACTCTGGCCTTTCTAAGACTTGAACCAGAGTTGTGGAACATCTTTTAACACTGATGGACCTCCGGCCCCTGAGAATATCAGCGCAGCTCTTATAACTTGAACATGAATGTTTGACACCATTTAAGCATTGTGGAAAGCTGTATCTAGGTTTGTAGATCTTTGATATGCCAGGTATCCTTGGGGAGGGTAGCGAAAAGCATTATTAACTGGGGATTAGGGGTAAGAAATTATCAGAAGATTGTTGATTTTTGATGAAACCATGCAAATTTACCCCCACTCATGATCAAGGATGATATGGATAATATAGCGCACCTCTTTGTTTTCTCCCATTATAGTCTTAAGAAATTGAGCACAAAACCAGGGAAAATGGGAGAATGCAGAGCGCACAGGAATATATTAATCTCCTAATTGTGTCACAACACAACTCTTTTTAACATTTTCTTAATGAGGTTCTGGTTCTTGTCAAACCGTCAGCCCTCTGGACCCCTTTCTCTTCACTATTCCAGTAAATAAAAAGATAAATAGATAAAACTGTTTACAGCTGCCCATCAGATAAAATTCAAAAGACAATCCTCTCCCCCTGGCATAAAAAAGCGTTTCTCCCAGCACTCAAGCCATAGCTTGTAAATAGAAAACTGTCCCTGATCACTCAGCCAATAGTAATTATCGGCCTATTTTGAACTCAACATTTCCTTGGGAAAATGCTTGGAGAAGTGGTATTCAAGCAGCTAGGTTGTCTGGAAACGCACCACATCTTTGGAAAGCTTCAGTCTGGGCCGTGGGCCCACTACAACACAGGCGGCCCTTGTGAAGGTTACCAGTGATGCGAGAATCAAAACCAATCTCAAGAAGCTTTCTGATTTTATTATGCTGGACCTGACTGCTGCAATTAATACAGCTGAAGATGAAATTCAGCTTGATGGGCTGCATCAGAAGACTGGACTGTCTGTGGAGTTTTTAATTGGTTTAGATTATTTACTTCTTCTTTTGAGGAAGAAGTTTGGTTGGTTGTAAGCGATTAAAGCGCTCACTCAGTGGAATCCCCCAGGGCTGTATTTTTGGACCATCTTCATTTCTTTTGGATAAGTGAGCAAAGAAAACTTATCTGTTTATAAAGAAGTCCAATGAGCTCTTAACTCCACTGAATTGATAAAATAAGCCAGTGGGTGTGATGCACTTTTTAGAATTCAGCAGTCAACTTCAGCTTATACAAAATTTGCTTCCCGAAAAAGGTCACAACATTGATTTTTCGGTTTTATTTGTTCATTGCGTCTCCACGACTCCTCCATGACCTCATGGAGGAGTGGGCCTGCAGTGGGCCTACATCATTTTCAAGGCAGATCTTAAACATTTTAAAGCTCCAACCTTTTCGTCTTTTCTAGAACTTGAGCCAGGGCTGTGAAGCATCCTTTAAGACTCATGACCTCCGGCTATGGAACACTCTCGCTGAGAATATCAGGGCCGGGCCATCTTCGCCAAATAATAAATCAATATATAAGGATGTATAACTTGAACATTAATGTCTGACACTATTTTTAGCATTGTGGAAGATTGCAGTTGTAATTATCTAGGGTTGTAGATCCCTGATACGCCAGGTATGCTTAGAGCAGATAGTAAAATGCATTATTACCCAGCGAGTTATGGGTAAACAATCATCAGGAGACTGCTGATTTTTGTCTTGATACATTATGATTACATTATGATTATACATAATGATACATTACATAGTTTATATAGAATATACCAAAGATAATCATTCACAGGAATGTATTAATTTCTTATTGTGTGGAAATACAACATTTTTGAATCACTTAATAAGGTTCTAGTTCATGTCAAGACTATAAACCTCTTGACCCATTCCTCTTAGGTATTAAAAAAGAAGAAATAATTAAGAAAAAACTGTTTACAGCTGCCCATCAGCAGCATTCAACATTCAAACATAACCAAAACACTCCCCAGGGCAACAGCTCCAATCACTAAAGCAAAAGCCTGTAAATAGAAAACTGTCTCTGATCATTCAGCCAATAGTAATTAAGGCTATTCTGAACTCAACATTTCTTTGGGAAAATGCTTGAAGAAGTGGTGTTCAAGCGGCTTGGTTGCACACCACATCTCTGGAAAGCTTCAGTCTGAGTCGTGGGCCCGCTGCAACACAGGCGGCACTTGTGAAGGTTACCAGAGATTCGAGAATCAAAATTAATCCCAAGAACCTTTCTGATTTTACGCTGCTGGACCCAACTGCTGCAATTAATACAGCTGAAGATGAAATTCTGCTTGATGGACTGCATGAGAGGACTGGACTGTCTGTCAAGTTTTTAATTGGTTTAGATTATTTCTACTTCTAACAGAGAAATGTGGTTGGTTGTAAGTAATTAAAGCTCTTACTCAGTGGAATCACTCAGGGCTCTATTCTTGGACATCTCTTCATCTGAGTGTGCGAAGAAAACATGATATTAATTGATCATTTTAATAAGGAAGTCCTATGAGCTCTTCATTCCTTTGAATTGACTAAATAGGCTTATGGGTGTGATGTGCGTTTTAAAATTCAGCAGCTTCAGCTCATACCAAATGCAGGTCTGACTCAAAAAAAATTGACTTTTTATACGTTCATTGACTGCTCCGTGCTCTGCTCACGAAGCAGGCAGGCCTTAAAGATTTTACAACTCTGACCTTTTGGTCATTTCTAGAACGTATTCCAAAGCTGTGAAACATCCTGTAACACTTACAGCCTCGGGCTATGGAACAGTCACACTGAGAATATCAGGGCAGCAACAAATGTTGACATGTTTAAAGGGTGGAAACGGACATGTAGAGTTTCCTTCTGTCTCGTTTCATCTCTTTCTTTTGCTCTTTCTCTTCTTATTCAAATATTCCTTTGTTTGTTATTTTTCATTTTTCACCGTCATATGTCCATCAATTGCCTTCTCTTTTTCCTCAATCAAATTTAGGTGCAGTTTCCAATTTTCTATGTTTCTATATTCCAGTAGTTGATTTGTTTTCATATACTGCACTTTCCAATGAAAGACTATAAAATTAAAAAGAACATTACATTGCATTTCATTCCTCACACTAAATACAAGAGCAGATGCGACACCGTGTATCATAACTGTGCATCCTTAAGTATAGAAACAATCACCATGATCATTATGTGAAATTGTTTCTGCATTACAGCTTTTGGCAACAGGTATTCTTTAATGGCTGGAGGCTGAACTATTTAAGTGCAAAATGTCTAATCAATCCTGCAATTCTCTTCGAAAACAAGGGTGCGTACCTCATATAAGCATTAAAACACCTCCATTTACTGCGTAGCTTGGAAATGATTTGCAATTCATAGCAGCGGCATTTAACATTTATTAACAAGACTGTAGCTGAGTAATAATATAAGATTGCAATTGAAGTGTTTAGGCTTAAACATTTGTTCTGAGTGGGATGTTCATAATTAAGCAAGCTTGCGGGGAAGTTGCAGTTGATTCATGCCCCCACAAGTTGCGAGTATTGATTAAAACAGCAAATTCATGATCCCGCAGCCTTAGAGGAACATAGTCGATGGGAGCCGAAGGGAAACCCTAGAGGAAGTTGGACCCCATTTGTAGAACCATTTATGTGTTTTTTATTTGTAGCCTGTTAAAGCTCGAGAGGTGGTTGTTGTTTCAGTTTGCATATTGATTGAAGTGTAAGAGTCTGAGAATAACAACTGTAGTATAATCTTATTTTAGGATGGACATTATATTAGTACTTACCAGCAGATTTGGCAATGAATATTATTTATGTCAAGCAAAGCCTGTTCACCAGCAGGGTCTGGAAGAACGAATACATGCAAGTGGAATCGAGCCTTCCAAATATGCTTCTGGTATTTTGTTCCGCGTGTTTGTGAGACCTAACACAAACATGATTATTTGGAGACCTAATGTGATTAACTTGTGAGGATGTAAACCTCTGTGGACCTTGAAGAGGAAGAGCTGATTCAGCCGTAATCGGATGTTTTTAGTCGAAGATGTTATGCACGAATCCTCCTCCTCTGGTCCTGCAGTGAGATGGAGGGCGAGAGATCATGCTGAGGGTGGGATACTTTTATTAGCTGTGCCAAGAGGAAGAAAGAAAAAAAAACAGGTGGTTATTTTCTGCTCAAGAAATAGCTCGCCTAAAATTCAACCAAAACTCATGTTTATCATTAGCATTGATTTGTGTGGTACTGAGGTCTTGGGAGAGTTTTATTTTTTACAAAGATTTAATCAGTGAAAAGTGTCATCAAAGTGATACAGTCAAGGCAAAAGTTAGGTGGTTGTTGAACTTGGTTTGAACCAATCCAAAATAAAGATTTTTCTGGCATGAAAAATTCAAACATTCACATGAAACATATCGACGTATTCACGCTCAGGGGATTTTAAAAGGCAGGTTCAAGTTGCAGAGCAGGGCTTCATTTAAACTTCGAATTGTCCAACGATTGATTGGATATAAACTCCTGCAAAACTGCAGGTCTCTGTGGTCTTGACGTTCAATAACACTGCTGTCTTAATGAGATGAATGAGGGGGGCAAAAAAAAAAGAATAATAACATAACAGACAGGCTAAACTGAGGCTCATATTGAAGCATTTTTTCTATATTACTTTAAAGGTATACAGTGCACTCACACATAGGCCACACACAAGGCCTATTTTTTAAAACTTAAGTTAGTAGAACAGATAAGAATGTGTCATTCTAAGGCAGTGGTTCTCAAACTTTTTCTGGTATGCCCCTCCTCAGATGCTGAAAAAAAATTGAATGCCCCATTAACCATTTCTACCAAAGACCCTCCTAAATATGACACACTTAATGTTTAAAGTTGGGGAAAGATTATTCTAATATTTAAAAGAATAGGCTACTACTTGATGTGTAAACTCAGTCAAGTTCCTCTTTGACAGTTGGCAGGATGTGGACACTGATTTCCTGTGTCAATGTCACTCTTTGTTGGCCCACCCATCCATCTTATTCTTTGCCCCCAAGTGGTTTTGCAGCGCTAAACAACATCATGCAACACCATCCAAGACACAGACACAGACACAGACACAAGAGTTTCTATGTTTTATCAATGCTGCTGGACAGTTTCCCAGTTTAGCTAGTTAGCAATTAGCCAAAGTAGGTTTTCCAAAATGCTAAAATATAGTTTGAATACAAAATAAACTGAAAGTATATATAGCACTTAGGGTAAAACAAAGACAAATCAACATTTACTAGGGACAAAAATGAAATTATGTCACATTTTTTGTGCTTTCACAGTTGGACACAACTGTACAAACAGCTCCGACATTCTCACAGACACAACATACTTTGGCAGTGTCTGTAACCAGCTACCCCCTTCACCATTATTTGTCATTCCTTGCCAGCTTGCTGCAGTCATCATCCAGGACAGCGCTGCTCAGCTTTAGCACCCTCTTCTACTTCTCTATTTTCCCTTACACACCATTCAGTGTTTTGCTGGCACTGCAAATATGAATGAGCATATAGGTGGAAAGCAGATACTGATTTCCCAAAGTGCTCGGGGTCTCTAAGGGTGTACACTACATACTGAAATAGGATTCATATGCACAATTGTGAGGTGCTCTTGGAGAGTCCAGTCAATACTGGTAAACAACTTCGCCCCAAAGCTAGAATCTGGACAGCCGAGTGTGTTACTGGACTAGAAAATGTGCCCATATTACCGCAAAACCCACTGGAAGCTATAGTGGACACAGAGCCAGAAAGTTATCTGTGCGCTGCATTGGAAATAAAAATATGACTCTGCTGGTTCTGCCTTTCTGATGGGAGTAGGAGTTCAATTTGTTTCTATTTCAAGTACTATCCATTTTCTTTTGCATACTGGATCCTCTAGTAAATGACACTTATCACTAGTATTTTTTTCATTCAATAGACCTGACATATTAAAGTGGGATTGTATGAGGTACTGATTGCTAGTCGGTGTGTTAGCGACAGTAGATGTGGTCGACACAACCTCAGTTTGAAGAAGCACAGAGAAGTACCAGCACACGTTTTAGCCACTTAAAAAAGGTCCATCCTCCCAAAAAATCCATATCAGTTTAATCGTGTGCTATATTTGGAATATTTTCACCACTTTACTTTGCCATCAGACAGCCTTTTCTGGCAGGAAACCACCATTATATAAGCCAAATATTGCTTGATCCAAACCAACCAAACTCCAAAGGCAAAATCAGTAATTTTACCTTGCAGAACACAGGAGTTGCTGGCCTACTGCTGCCTCACTCTGTTCGTTAGTTTGTGTTATAGTGTGACTCTAGTGAACCCGAACTGTCTTTTTTTAAACACTAAAGTCAAACAATGAAACAAACAAGCTAAAAGATTGAGGCAGCAACTCCTGTGTTCTGCCAGTTAAAATGACTGATTTCTCTAATGGAGTTTGGTTGGTTTTGAGAGAGTGATATCTGGCTTATATAATGACCTTTTGTAAGTGACTAAAATATCTAAATAGTTCATTGCTTAGCTTGTATGCTGGTACTTCTAACACAGGGTGTGCAGACTAATATCTACTGCAGCTTATGAACAGACTCATGCAACCCTACTTTAAATAATTCAAACTATCCATTTAACATAATCCAAGCTCACCGATTTATTCAGTCATTTACAGACAAAAAAGCTATAGAATCTCCGAATAGCAAAATAAAAAGCCTTCTTTTCTCCTCTACCCACTGTATAAAAAGAATTTCTGAGTGAGCAGGCGCTTCTTCTCCTCCTCCTCCTCCTCCCATCTCGTCCTCCTTCTTCCATTTCATTATGACATGTTACGGGTCACTGCAGTATTGCTACACGGAGCTGCCAACAAGCATATCATTTTCCATCAAGATCCTGCTCAATGGTTGCAGTGGCATTATTGGTAGAGGGAGCAGACAGAGAGTAATGGACCTAAAGTGATGGCTCTGTCAAATAGACACTGGTGGAGAGTACCCTATAGAGCCGTAACAGACCCAAGTCTCTTTGAATAGCAGCCAAAGGGAAATTTACTCAGTGGCAATGCCAGGTCAGTTTAGACTTTATGCAAAGGATTTGGTTTTCAGATAAGGGAAATGGGAGAAATTGACAAGGGTGGTGAAAGTACACACAGTACAGGTGCTAATGCAAAAAAAGGTAAAAGTATCAGTACTGATTCCACTTCTTTACTCAAGCAAAAGTGAAAAAGTAGCTCCAGTATGTACTCAAAGTATAAAGTATGAAAGTAAAATGTTGCCCTCTGGAGGACATTTCTACTGGCTGTTTCTCACCTTTTCTCCGCTCTGTCTGTTCCATCTTGTTACATCTTTTACGTGGTTTTGTCTGCAATGTTTTCATCTTTTCGTCTCATTACGACTTTTACGTTGTTCTTGTCATGTTATGTTTTTGGTATGTTTTGTCTTGTTAGGTTGTGACAGCTAATTTTTTTGTTACATCTTTCACATCGTTTTTGTCTCATCATGTCCTTTAGACTGGTTTTGTCATATTATATCTTTGATGTCATTTTTGTCTTATGTCTTCTACGTCGGTTTTGTCTTGTTGCACCTTTAATGTCGTTTTCATCTTATATTGTTTAGGTCATTTTTTTCTTATGTCATTTACATCATTATTGTATTGTAATGTCTTTTTTGTCCTGTTATGATGTTTTTGTCTTGTTGTGTCTTTTACATTGTTTTTGTCTTGTTACACTGTATTCATCTTGTTATATCTTTTACATGATTTCAGTCTTATTATTCAGTCTTGTTACATCTTTTATGTTGTTTTCGTCTTGTTTTGTATTTTACACCATTTTTTATTTTGTTACATCTTTAACATTATTTTTGTCTTGTTATGTTTTTTAGTCTCGTTACATCTGTTGTGCATGATATGCACTAAGGAATCATCTTTTTGATGTGTTGTTATCCCGTCTATTTAGTTTGAAATCAGTTTTGATGTTCGGTGCGCAATGATACAAAATAAAAAAATAATGAATAATTCCCTTTAAAGACATTAAGACTAAAGCAACAAGCCAGTTTTGAAAATGTCAGGAGTAAAAGTAAAACCTGTACCTACCTTATACCTGAACACTCTACTCTTATTTCCAACCTATGGATATTAAATACATTTTCTTACATTTAATTGAAACTTTTTGTAAAGATTAATTTAAATGTATTCTAATCACTCATCCCTGTGCCAGTGGAGAATTATAATTTAGCGATAATTCACTTGTGAGTTCTGATCCCAAAGCTCACCACCATCTCTGTCTGAGAAAGATTTACACCATGTGGCACTTGCTGTAATAGGCTTGTCCACAATGTCCAGCAGTGATTGATCTCAGCCATCATGCCTCATGTGTAAAAGTACTTTGATTTACACTTTGTTAATCTTTCACTACCGCGCAGAGGCTGTGGAAGTGCTCCCCAGACCTGATACTGAACCCAACAATATGAGCCCTGCTTGTGACTTATGGGCAAAAGTGGGTTCATAAATGGTCATAAATGTTGGCTGTATGAAATCATATAAAAAGAAATACATCCTGAGTTCTCGTGACCTGCGGAATTATGAAAAGTGAAGCCCCATTACAGAAGCTGGTAGCATTAAACACCTCGTGAGAGGAGTAGTCAGATTTAACACTTGGAACACTAGTATACTTGAATTAAACCTGGTGTGGACGGTAAAACATGATAATTGTGCTCAACAACACGGAGCAGAAATGTTTCCTAACAACCTCTACATAAAACAAGCCCCATATTTTCCCCCTTTTGACACTTTCTTTTTATCTAATATCTAATATAATAAAACAGGTCTGTTCTGTTTTACAGGAGGCCCCCAACAAACCAGCCACTACAGGAGTCCCTCTTGGCCCCCACAGAAGCGAGGCAATTACATTCAGAAACATGTTTTTGCATAAATATACTGGACGCCCCTTGTGATACAATTATTAACCACCTAGATCATCTTCACGCATTTCTGAGTGCAAGAATTTCCACAATCATGCAAAGTACAAACCGACCCACAAGTTATGTGTCATCCTTTATTTTATTAATCGGGGATTAAAAATTTTATTGCATTCTTATTTTTTTCTCTTTGAACCGTATAGGGGGTTCTGGCATTGTCTTATCCCAGCATGATGTCGCCTATATTGTTGTTTTCAGGACAAGTAGGCTGCTGCACGTGGGGGGTAACACACATGTTCTAGGACAGTTGACATGAAACAAAACAAGTTTATGCACTTTGAAATTGTTGCTTTTGCCCTGGTGCACACATCAATGTAAGTATATTTGCCCTGCATGCATGTAAATGCTTAGAAGAGAGTGTCTCCGTGTTCCAGGGATATAAGAAGAATGTTAACAGGACATTCTGAGAAGCAATATCCCACACAAACAAAGAAAGAAAGGAAAATTCATGGGTTGTCACTCCTACTACACTTCCTATAATGCTTTTGGTGATGTAAACACAAAGTATATTGTTGCAATGGGGTCAGTGAGTGTGTGTGGGCTTCAGTTTAAACTCCCTTTGTTTTAGCCTTTCGTAAAAGAGACTTAGATTTAAAGCTGCTAAGCTTCGTGTGAACAAAGACACTCAACTTAAAGTTGACTGAAACTATTATGTCTTTTTTTTTACCTTTAGAAGTTTCTTGAAGCAGAAAGACTGCAAATAAAGTTCTTAAACTCTTGAAAAAAGATTCATTCTCAAGCTACACCATCGTAAAGGGACAGTTCACCCAAAAATCAGTTAATTATCCACTATATTTGTCTGTTTATCCATCTAGATAGTTTTTGTTGAGTTGCCAAGTTTCGGGAATATCGACCGTAGACATATATACTAGTTTTGCTCGAGGTTTCTGCCTCTTAAAAGTAAGTTTTTCCTTGCCGTAGTTGCTTCAAAATACTTTTGGAAATCCATATGGTTCCAGTATATTTGAGAAAAAAAACTTCATGACCCATAGCTCCAAAGTTCAACAACTCAAACCAAAACAATCTAGATCGATACAGGCCAGAGATAAAATATGTATTTTTGATTTGGGGGTGAACTCTCCCTTAAAAATGAGACAAACCTGCATCATCAACATGAGCAATACGATGATCATTTACAGGTAGGAATACCTGTAAATGATCACGATACAATATTATGCGATTTTAAACATTTTGCAAGAT
>JAJHUR010135259.1:0-14173 GCA_027495735.1 Lutjanus campechanus
AAGCTCACAGAGACTCAAGAAGACGAGCTACTGTCAAAATTTAGAGGAAAAGGCACTGAGCCACTAATGACGGCTGTGATGCACACCTCAGCTGATAAAATATTAAAACTTTTAAAACTTTTACTTAAAGTAAAAATGTCAGTTTTCAGTCTGATCGTGTCTCACATTACAGTTCACCATTAACTGTCTCCAGTGTGCATGTGGGCGTGTGAGTGTTGTTTTCAAACGGATTTTAAAAAGGATGGAACCCATCTTTCAAATATACTCTGGTATCATTTGCCTACTTTACTCTTTTCTCTCTTTGAGTAATTCGGTGCTTAATGTTTTAACACTTGCAATTTAAGTCCTGGTTGATCTGGTTACTGGTAGTAACAGTAGGAGTGTTTTTAATAACACAAGAACCAGCATTTTGTTCAATATCACGAGTGCGCACCCAAGATTTTGTCTTCTGCTTTATTTCCAGTACAAGCATCCACCATCTCCTATGAATCGATTGTGTGTGGGGACTCAAAATTACTATATACCTGCAACTATATTGTATGGCTAATACTGCAAAACATCAGCCATTAAATAATAAATCTGGTGATTTTATGTTTTGTATTTAGTAACCAGCCTTCTGTGTATCAAAGCCTGATATATCTTCTTCCTCTCTGTGCCACAGAGCTCCATTGTTATCAAAGACTGTTAAAGACACATCAGTTAGCCACTGTTGCACTGGCTGACATGTTCCTTCATCACCAAGAACACACACCTGTCTCTTATACACATCTAGATGTGTATAAGAGACAGCAGAGAGGCTGTGGGGCTGCTTCACCATCACTAAGTCGTCCCATTTGTCGACAGTCAGACAAGCAGTGAAGGAAACAGGAGATGACCTGCATGTTACTGCCTCATACATCACTAAATATGCTCTGAGTGTAAAGCAAAACCTACTAAAAGGGGATGAAGTGCTTCAGATGTAAAGCTCAGGGAGAAACAAAGGAGGGATACAGTTACAAAGAGGTTAAAAAAAAAGAGGGAATCTTAGACGTCTCAGTGAAAAAGCAAAGCCACTGTGGAAGTGATTAACACAGACAGGTGTCCTGACATGTAGATGAAGATGAGGTTTATCTCCAGAGGAGTCGTAAAGGTGGAGGAAGGCGAGGAGGAGAGGATGACGGGATGAGAGAAAACAGAAACACGGGAGGAAATGAGGAAAGTGTGAGTCAGGTGGCGATGGACGAGGGACTGATGAGAAGATGGAAAAAATGGCAGAAGATAAAGAGCAAGCAAACTCATATCTGTCATGGTTTTCATTTTGCTGGTTAAAATATATGCTTATTCTACATAAACTATAAAAACCATTCATAATAATTCATTTAAGTGACTAATTTCTTATTCTCTTTGGTGTTTTTATCATGTAGCTACTGATGATGGTCGCCTGGTACGCTGACGCTGTCCAACATCAAGTCCATCTGATCATGTGACGAGACAATATAATATACGGTAGGTAAGGAGTTGAGACGACTTCTAATTTCAAGACAACGCACTGCAACAGATTTTTGAGTTTAGAGCCCAACTCAAACTCTTAAGTTTTGAAATAAACTTAAGTTTTGCTGACCTATAACCTTTAGTTGAGATAATTCACTTTTCTTCTTTAGATAAACTGGAATCTTTGAGTTTTAAAAACTAGGGAAAAAATTTAAAAATTGGTTACAGTGAGCTGCAAACCTGTTTTTGGTCTGCACACTGTGGCTTCATTTAATATAATTTATTTAATAATGGTCCAGCAACTGCCTCAAATGATTTTGGATGTGCAACTACTTTAAATTGTTCAGTCCTTGAACACACAGTCATGAATGTGCACCAAAAATTGGTCTGATGGGTTCAGTAGATTAACTGCAGACAACAGGTCCAGTCCTGTTGCTCACGCACACATTCACACATTCACACACGGACTGATCGCATGATCTCCAGGCTTAAGTCACTTATTTAAAATGTCTTTTTTTAGGGAGTAAGAAAGGCTGGATTACCAACTTGGCTGAAATGATTTTGAATTGATTCCAGGGTCCCTAAAAGTGCCTGGACTGCTGTTTGTGAATGGTTAATTTAATTAAAGATGTCTCGGTTCAAGATCTTCATTATTTTAGTCCTGTATTTCTGTACTACATTTAATCAAATTACAGCACATGCAACACAATGAGTGTTACCATAAGGAAAAACTGCACAGAAAGTGGGATGAATGTGGGGTTAACAGGGACCCAGTGCCTCAATTTTTAGCCCCGACACCCGCTGGCATGTTTAATCTGGCTGCAGAAACTGTCTGAGCTGCTGTTTAATGCCTCATATTTTACATTCATGATAAAATCATAAAATGTCACTCTCATCAAGGCAAAACTCATATTCCCAAAATATTAATATCCATAATATTCTGAACTCTGTCATTTTAAGTTCATTTTTTTATGAATTTTCATTGTGTCATAGTTTTCCCTTTCCTTTTTTCTTTAAATTTAGACAATTAATAGGTTAAAATTCGTTTACTCATTCTTTGTCATTCTACTCACTGCACAACACTCGGTTTCCAGTTAACTCCTCTGCACTGGATTAATGTTAAATTCATTAATCTATTTAAGTTTTTTTAAAAACCTCTGCTCCTCTTCACCTTCATGATTTGTGGAGGAAACTCTGTGGTGTCACCTCTGACTTCAGAGGAGCTGCTGCGCTCTGATTGGAGGAGAGAGGCGTGTTCAGCGCAGGAATGCAGCGCTCAGGTGGAGCGAGAGGGAGACACCCGACACACTCACCGACACACCGACACAACAGCCCCACAGCACCGCGCTCACACAGCCGAGCACGGCGGACTGACTGTGCGCTGCAGCCGGTGGCTCTCTGCGCTCTTTTACCGCGCTTTTCTGCTGCACATTGGACTTGTCTGGACTAAGGGGAAGGTCTCAAAGAGAGGAACCAACTACTGGAGCTACCTGCTGCTACAGGAGGGTTTTATCCTCGCAGGACTGGGCACAAGTGGAACCACCTGCCTGGAGGCGACACTAAGACTGTTGCGCACACTTCAGGGGCAAAATTGACTGCTGTCTATTTGGAATAATTTGTAGTGCCCGTTTGAATCAGTTATTGTTGAAAAGGAGACAGAGAGGACCTGGCTTTTTGCACCTGAATGTCCAGCAGAAGATGCGTCTTTTTCCAACTTTGCGCGTCCAAAAAAAGACAAACTAATGTGATGCGTTTTGGGAACTGAGCAACAGCTGTTTGGATGGACGAGCGCTGCAGCTGAAAGTGAAAAACACAGAGTTCATTTAAAGTTAAAAAGAAGAAGAAGAATAGGAAGGAGAAGCCCGCAGGAGAGAGAGAGAGAGAGAGAGCAGGACATGGATGGTTTTGGATCTGAAATCCGTGTGTCGGAGCAGCCTGCAGCTGGGATGCACCGTGCATCTGAGCAGCGACGTTTCTCACCATGATACAGAGACAAAACTGCACCTGACAACCAATGTACCTGAACCCAAATCCGCAAGCATCTACTATGTCCTCACCACTGACGAGGTAAGGCTTTAAAATGTGTCTCTGGCCGCCAGCAGGAAGAATCGCACGAGAAGTGAATTGAGGTGATTTATAAGAAGTGTTCAGTTCTGATGGGAGGTGATAAATTCCAGAGGCAGGTTGAGTTTTTCTTTCCTCAAAGTGGAGGCTGTTTGTACTCTGATTGAGTCGCATTTCAGGGAGGAAATATAAATATTTACCTTGAGTCATTTTGCTTGCAAGGAGCTGCAAAGCCTTGAACATTTTTTTTGCAGTACAGTGAAGGATGGGAGGTGATAAATTCCAGGGACAGTTGAGTTTTTTCTCCCCCTCAGTTGGAAAAG
Source organism: Lutjanus campechanus (assembly GCA_027495735.1). NCBI lineage: Eukaryota > Metazoa > Chordata > Actinopteri > Lutjaniformes > Lutjanidae > Lutjanus > Lutjanus campechanus. The sequence goes on from JAJHUR010135259.1 coordinate 3,858, forward strand.
CTGTTTGTTTGCACTTCATCAGAAGAACTGAAGCAAAAAGTTGTGCTTTCAGACATTTTTTTTCTGAGTTGTTTGGCTTCATATTTGCAACACTTCCTTTTCTTTGAGTCTGTCTCTCGTGCAATATTTGACTTAATAACAAACAATGATTTTCATTATCAATTAAACTTTAGATTATTTTAATTTGATGAACTGTTTAGTCTATAAAATATCAAAAAAAATGTGTAAAATGATCTTCAGTTTTCCAGAGCCCAAAGTGGCATCTTCATATTTCTTATTTTGTCCAACCAACAGTCCAAAACCCAAAAACTCCTAATTTACTGTCATAAATGACCAAAAAAAGTAGCAAATCTTCACATTTAAGATGCTGGAACCAGACATTTTTGCTTTAAAAAGGTCTGAAACAATTCATCAATTATCAAAATAGCTGGCAACTAATTTTCTTTTGAAACTAAACTTGCAGCAGGGTTGATAAAGTCTCCTGCGCAGTGTGTGTAGTGTGTGTGTGTGTGTGTATGTGTGTACTGTGTGTTTGCTCGGGGGGCAGAAGTCATATCCAGGCTGCTGTAGGCTCCTTCCTGACAGTGGGTGAGGTAATCCTCCTGCCACACAGTATCTGTGATATTGTAACTCCTGGCTGTACATTCCACCCATCCTGCTACACTACCTTTATCTCCTAAATGTCACCGGCTATAAATACCCTGCTCATATTGTATCTAATCCCAACCCTGCAACAGAGAGACACAGAGGGACTGCGGAGGGGCTGAATCTTTGTTCAAACTGGACATAAAGTCCTGATTTTTCTAAATCTGTCTCTCAAAATAAAATCATGATCTTACATTTACCTTAACAATGTATGTCCTTCTGGTCCTGTGGGTTACTTGCAGTGTTTCCCAAACTTAAGGTTGGGAATAAAAATGGGTCACAGGCCCGTTTGGTAAAGTTTTGCTACGTTTTCTCACTTCGTGACAGGCAGCAGGGTATGAGCGATAGAAAGCAGCTCTCTGGGATGTTAACCCTCTAATAAGATCCCAAGTGTGAACCAATCATGACTTCACCCACTGGTTTGTTGACTACAGTTTTGAAGCCTCAAGTTTGACATTATGGGGGGGTCACCATCTTGGTTTTTTGGCAACCAGAGTATGCACAGTACCATATGTTGAAGAAGGCTTGGAACTAGTGATTGAGATCATAAAAAAATTAAGAAACTCTTTACTGGGGTCATAAATCAGTTGAGAAGTAGGCTTATTTTCTCATAGACTTCTATACAGTTGGACTTATTTTTGCAGCCATTGGAGTCGCCCCCTGCTGGCCAGTAGAGAAAATGCAAGTGAAAGACACACTTCCGCATTGACAACACTTTTCAGATCCAGAATCTCTGTCCACTGTTTATAGTGTGAGCTATACACTCAACACCTGGGACAAGTATAGCTGGCATTAAGAAGTGTAACAGCCACCTCGCTAACGGTTCAAATTATAAAGACAATTAAGCTACCAACGTAAATCACCACATTCTGCACAAAACATGGTCCAAACACTAACAAAAAGTAACATTTCCATTTTGGCACATAAAGCAGCTAACCTAACCATCACTAGGGTTCGGTGACTGGATGATTTCTGGCCATTTTTGGGGGGCAATTTTTGCTAATGCTGCTCAGCGACACACCTTCAATGGCAGAGTGCGCACCCACTGAGCTGAAGGATGAGTGAGAGGACAACAGCCTGTAGCACCAGAATATTTTATTAATCAGCAATCACTGGTTGATGGGCTGATGGTAGCTGGTTGGAACATTTTAACATATCATCCAACTCTTGCCATCACTGCAGATTTTGGTCTCGATCTGCTTCTGTATTCCCTGTTAAAGTCACTGCATCATGCTGTTAATACAAATTCAGCCCTTTCACTTCGCATTTCACATTAAAAACCCTCTAACGTTTAAGTCGACGGTGCAAGTTTGTTATGAGGCGATGAGAAACTTAACATTTCACCCTGTGCTTCTGAAGTACTACAAAAAAGTTAAGAAATCCCTGACTTAGTGGAAACAATACATGCTGACATTTCTACGCTCTGCACCCAAGATGTTAGCGTGTGGTTTTCCCTTTTATGGGCTGCATTCGATGTAATGTGTCAGGAGAAATGTGTAGGCTGTCTGTCAGATGGACCGCTGTCAGCCGTGACTGGTCTGCAGACTGAGTGCGATGACGGAAAGAGGAAGATTTGGCTCAGGGCACATTTTCTGTCTCCCTGATAACTCTTTAAAGGAATGTTTGTTTGGGAAGGAACCATCCGCCCCGTGAACAGATTTAATCTACTTACCATGGAACACTGAGCATATAGCTTCAAAACGAGGACTCTAATTAGGTGTTACATGGTATGATGTCACTCTCTCCCATGGGGAGGAATTTCAGTCTCTTTCTTCCCTTCTGTGGACTTTGAGCACAAGATAAGGACGTCAGTATTTTTTTTTTTAAATGACTCTTTGTTAATTGTCTATTTTCTCAGAAACTGAGTTAGTACATATTTGTCCTGAGGAGTTCATTTTTTACAGATGTACCATCACAGGCACTCGCTGTGATGTGCCCCAGATGTGCACACAGCTTCTGGTCCACACTGAGGCTATAGAATAGTTAACTCTGAAGGTACAAGCTAATGAAAAGACTTGAGGGAGCACGTTTATTGAAGGTGGTTCAAGGTGAAAACATTCGCCCCCAAGTGCAGAAAGTTGCAGATGACTTTAAATACCCATGAGCCTCAGCTGCTGTGGGTAAGAAGGAGCCAGTCACAGAGATGAATCACATCTGTAGCAGATTCAGAATGCTTCATTGTTGACTTTAGAAAGAAAAAAAAAACTGCACCACAGTTGCAAAATTCATCCAAAACTGACCAAGCATCACATGTAATAGAATTCAAAGGCCTTTGGTTGTTTTGTTTTTTTAATGAAATGCACCACAGGCGTCATAGTTAACATCTCCTTAAGGGTCACTTCGACATTTTTCAACCTGGACCCTATTTTCCATGTTTTTGTTTCTAAGTGACTAATAGGCACAAGAATTCCTGAAACTGATCCATTATTGAGGGAGAGCGCTGCAGCCGGCAGAAGCGAAACTAACCTGTTGTATCATCCCTCCAGGCACCTGCGCACCATCCAAGTACGTCCACTAAAAGTGCTCGTTTTTGCCACTGATAAGCCTTTTCCGCCAACATGGAACCGTTCCCGTTCTGGTACAGGCACCTAATCTTGAACCGCTCTGAGCATTCTGACCAAAAATCAAAGGTTGGTTCCAAGCAGGAACCATAAAAATAGCAAGTTTTCCTTGGGAACCACAGTGGGCGTGTCATTGTCTACAGGTCATTGTGCATAACGTCCTGTTGATCATGATCCTTGATTACGGTGGTTCTGCTAAAAACCGGTGGAAACGTGTGCTGTTCCACTAGACAGCATCAAGATTCTAAGAATCTTGAATGGAACTGGTTCAAGAACCAGAGCTAATTTGGTGGAGAAGGGTCTTGACAGACTTAGATTAGTGTCTGACAACATTATGGAAAAGATCCCTATGGAGGTAAAAGAGTAAGATGCATTTTGTTTAATCAGAACAGCTGTTTTGTTGCTCTCACTAAAACGAAACCGACTCCCTTTACAAAACAGTCATTTTAACTGTTCTGTCAAAATTGACAGAAATAAAATAAAATTCACTAAAAACCATCTTGACTCATCTTTCCACTGTTGCAACAATGACCAACTTTGGTTTGGTTGAAATAAACCCTTAATTCCCAGAGTTGTGAGGAGAAATGGCAGAATATTTTCATATCCAATGCACTGAATTAAGAGCTTGAGAGGTGGTGATTTTTCCTGCAGTGGAAAGATGAACAAAGATAATTTTGGTGAAGTTCATTTAGTTTCTGTCGATTGAATGAAGATGACGTTGATGATAAATTTCCGGTCTGTAAAGGGAGCTTTGTTAGTTTGGCGACAGCAATAAATCAGCTATTTCTGGTTAAACAAAATGTATCTTACTCTTTAAAAAAAGGTCCGTCTCTGTATTGATCTTTGTCAGAAATAAGAATAATCTGAGCCTGTCAATGGCAAAAACAAGCACTTTTAGTGGATGTAATTTGACGGTGCGCAGTTGCCCGGAGAGATTACATTGTAGTTTAATTCTGCTTGTACCGGCTGGCACGGTATCCTTCAATACTGGATGAATTTGTTGTCCCTTAGATACAAATACGTGGGGAAAAAAAGGTCCAGGGGCCTCATTACAAAAACTTCATAAGTCTGAAATCCTGTCTTGTCCTGCAAAGGATGACAGTTGATGACAGGATTTTTGGTATTACAGAAACATATTTCATAGCTAGATTTTGGAAAAACATCCCATCTTATCTAATCTTGGACCTTTGACTTTTTAAAAAAATCCAAAAGATATTTTTAAACTCAGTTGCACATCCTTTCTATTGATGAATCAACTGGCGGAGTTTCATGTCCATTCAAGTCTTGATGTGCTCTTGCTCACATCCTGTGAGTAATCCCATCATAGACACCACACAAACTTTACAAAACCCACAGAGGTGCAGATGTTTAAACTAAAAGTTGCATCTCAGTTACTGAATTTACTGATTTTGAAGAATAAAACAAGTCAAGAATGGGAGCAGAGAGCACCGGGGACTGGAATCGGTAGCAATGGGATTTTGGCAGGTCACAGGAGGAAAAGTACAGATTTCAATAATAACAATAAATAATGAAATGTATCTGCTTCAGTTTCATGGTCCTGGTGTTGTTCATGCTGGCTCCCTGTTATGGCACGCAGCTGTGGTTATTGTAATTAATAACATCTACTTTTCCTACTATGACAAATCAAAATGTCTGCCATGAACGTGCTGATTGTTACACTGTAGTTGTTATTTTTAAGGTACAAATTGGAAGTTTGTCATTTATTTCCTGCTCCGAAATGCCGTGATTATATCATCCTTTAACAATCTACTGCTGGTCGACCTCTAGTATAAATGGCAGAGTATCAACTTCTGACATGCAAGAAACAAACTGTAATGTTCTGCCCCAGCAGCAACCTTTTAGGTTCACTTCTGCTCAACCTTTGTCTGAGTGTCGAGATCATGGAAAGATTCCAGCCAGTAATCCAGTCAAAGATTTATTCACAAAAAAACTCTTAGAATACAAAACCTGCAAACAGACGGTTAACACGTGGTGTAACAGGGTGAAAACCACAGTCGTGTCTGAAGAACCACCCTCGTGTCATGTCCCACTACAACATCCTGCTCATAAATACAGTTTCTGGGTTACTTTGAACCCGGTCCTGAACTTGATCCTCTCGTGCACGCTGACTCCTGCTCTCCGTCGGAGGAAATGATGAAGTCAGACAGAGATCTTATTAATGGACACTGTCTCGTTTCAAAGGTTCAGTCAGATAAGAGTTTACTGCTCTGTGTTTGTGTGTCTTTGCACGAACCTGATGAAAACATGTTCTCTACTGTCTTGAGAGCTCTGCTTCCAAGCAGGATTAAGTCTGTGGTTTTGCACAGTAACTGTGTCTCTGCGTCTGTCAGCAGGATGTTTTAAAACGCAGTGAAAGAATTTGCAGAAGGTTTGATAGACAAGTTGGCTTCGAGCCACGGAACAATTGATTTGATTTTGGTGGCGGTCCAGATCTGGGATTTCTGCCTCTGGACCATTAATGTTTTTAAACTGTAATTATGAAACTGATGGGGACAAAAACAGCAGAAACTCCCAATCCTGCGGGTACATCCGCCGCTCCGAGCCAGCTATTTATATTTAAGTATGAGGTGTAATGTGTTTACGCGAAGAGATTGACAAGGAGTGTTCGTTTTTGACATCTGCTTTATAAGGCCCTCTGGAAATGTGGCTTCAACAGCGCATTCTCATCCCAACTGGTCACATACCGATTTGTCACCACCCCTCAGCATCTGAACCACAAGATATCCTTTAGTCTCTGTAACTGGTGAGTTCTGTTGACAGGGGCAGCAGCAAAACATGTTTCAGTCATCTAATAAAGGGACCAGATAAAAAAAATCAATATCAGTTTAAGAGTTTGATATATTTATAACATTTCCACTGCTTTACTTTGTCATCAGACAGCCTTTCCTAATGGGGAAACCAACATTCACAGCAACCTGGACTCCTTTGAAAAAAAACAAAACAGTAACTTTACCTTGCAAGAACACAGGAGTTTCTGGTCTACCACTGCCTCAATCTGTGGCATTATTCAGATCCGATCTAGCATGTTAGAACACCAAAGTTACTCAATAAGACAGACAAACTAATCAACTGTGGCAGCAGTAATCCAGCAACTCCTGTCTTCTGAAGGTAAAATGACTGTTTCTGCTCAAGGGGTTTGGCTGCTTTGAAGACAGTTTTGATGGCGACTTCCGTTTCCTGTTGGAAAAGGCTGTCAAGCGGCAAAAATATTCTTAATATAGGTAACATTGCTCTCTTTCTCTCTGTACTGGAATTTACTCACCCTGATGCTCCTTTAGGTCCTGAAATTTGGCACTGATTAATTTAACCTGAATTGGTGCTAGGTAGTACCATTGCAATTCAGTCGGTACCCTTAAAAGGACCAAGTTTGGTACCAACTTTACCCTCAGTTGTGTCTGTTTTTTAAAGCCACCACAAGAAACTTTCATATTTTATTGAACTTTGAGGCCCCTGTGGACAAAAGCAGTAGTGTTTCCACCAGCATAACAACAAAATATAAAGTCAAAAACATCCTGCTTCATTTTACCTCACTATATGCACTCACTATAACTTTGGTAAAATGTGATTTCAAGAACCCAACCCAGAGACAGGTATTAAGAATAAATATACAGAAATGGCTGATCTTCTCGCAGATGGTCTCATTTGCTTATGTAGGTCGTATAGAGGCATCTTTATTAAATTGAGACTGATTCATAACCAGTTAAACACTCTTTAATATTTAACAGTTTGGGAGTTTTGCTCATTGTTCATCATGTTTGTTATCTTTAGTTACTTGCGTGCATCTCTGCATGTTTCTCATGTTATTAGACCATGACTGTAGATGACCTGAGAGCCTCTGCTTCAGTCAAAGTGGCTGTGAAAAGATAATCTCATAATCCCTGAGGTATGACGGTGGACCAAGTTTGTTCTCCCTGTCGTGGAAGGAGCAAGTTAATGCAGCGAAGCGAAGGGAAGGGAAGGGAAGGCACCATAGTTGAGCAAGAAGCTGAGTCTAGACATTTTGGCAACACGATACCAACGCCTGTCTTTGATTCAGTCATTGACCACAATCCTCTTTGGGTGTTTTGTCCAGATATACAATAGTGTTTCATTTCTTTTTTTGCTAAAATGTTTTACTGCGTCTTCAAGTGAAGCAGCTGCTGAGGCACAAAGAGGCTCCACTTGTGTTCAAAGAGGCTAGTTTTGTTAATGCGTGCAGACCGAGGCCACCGAGCGTCCGATTGTTGCTGCCTCATTCATAGTCAATACAGATCCAGGGGTCAGAGCTGACCACGGAGCCTTCACACTGAACATCTGCTAAGGTTTGTGTCAATTCATTCAGCTGCATGCTCCATATAACCATCAGACCCTCCACCAGGCTCTGCCAAACGCTGGGTGGGGTCACAGCTAGATCTCCGGGTGGGGTCAAAGGTTAAGACCGGCCCCCGGTTGGAAGACGTATTGCTTTTCTAAACTTGGTGGGTGTGCAGACAATTGTAAAAAGGACGCCTGTAGGTCACCATACAGAAACACTTAGTGCCAGATCCCACACAAAGAAGTTAAAGGAGCAGAGATCTTCAGTCAGGTGTCTCCTGTGTTGACATGACTCACACCTTCCTGGAGGTCAAAGAACACATTCTCACCTGCAGCGCTGTCCAAGCAGAGCACCATAATAGCCTGCATGTAATTGAATGATAACAGCATGGGACTGTTGTTTATTTGTGCAGGGTGGGAATGTGAGAGCTACCTGTCTGTCAGGGTGTGTTCAAGCAAAGGTTTGTGAGTTCAGTCGTTACAGAGGATTTATCAGTGAGGGTGGGGAGAGTTCAGCCTCTTGTACCTCTGCTGTTAGAGGCTGGATGGAGCTCATGTTGCCTCTCTGAAAGGGGTAGTCCACCTGAAAATAAAAATTTGGTCATTATCTACTCACCCTCACGCCAACTGAAGGTCAGGTTTAGTTTTTTTAGTCCACAAGACACTGTTGGAACTGCAACAGCGTTGCAGAATCTCCAAAACAATTTAAATGAATGGTGACCCGTTTTCAAATGTGAAACGCCATTTACACCATGTTTTTAGCCTCAGTCTTCACTGTAGATCTGCAGCTTGGAGCCACGTTCACATGCACACCATCATCACTGTGTGTGTGTGTGTGTGTGTGTGGTGTGACGGTGCAGACGAGCAGCATGGAGGCATTTTATATTTTTCTTTTTTGGTTGTTTTTTTGTTGTTGTTGTTTTAAAAACTGGTCACCATTCACTTAAATTGTTTGGAAGATTCTGCAGCACTTTCCTCCTGTGACTTTTGTGGACTAAAAAAAACTAAACCTGACCTTCATTCAGCATGAGAGAAAGTAGATAATGACTGAATTTAAATTTTTTGGCTGAGCTATCCTGTTGGCTGCAAGCTAAAAACTTTAGCCTTGCCTGTTCTATTATTTTAGGTCATTATATCCATCAGAGCTTGAACAATTCATTGATTAAGTGATGATCAAGGCAAAAAAAAAGGGGGGGGGGGAGAAAGGGAGAGAGAGAGAGAGAAAGAGAGAGAGAGAGAGAGAGAGAGAGGGAGAGAGAGAAAGAGAGAGAGAGAGAGGGAGAGAGAAAGAGAGAGAGAGAGAGAAGGAGAGAGAGAGGGAGAGAAAAAGAGAGGAAGGAGAGAGAGAGGGAGAGAAAAAGAGAGAAAGAGAGAGAGGGAGAGGGAGAGGGAGAGAGAGAAAGAGGGAGAGAGAGGTAGAGGGAGAGAGAGAGAAAGAGAGAAAGAGGGAGAGAGAGAGAAAGAGAGAAAGAGGGAGAGAGAGAGAGGGAGAGAGAAAGAGAGAGAGGGAGAGAGAGGGAGAGGGAGAGAGAGAAAGAGAGGGAGAGAGAGGTAGAGGGAGAGAGAGAGAGAGGGAGAGAAAGAGAGAGAGAGAGAGGTAGAGAGAGGGGGAAGGAAGGAAACTAATAAAAAAAAAGTGCGCAAATATTCGGATGGTTAATGTTAACGAGTAAACGCGGAGAGACGGCGCAGTTACAAATTTCTTCTTATCGCGGTGAAGAAGCGTTAAAAGTCTAGCGGAGTTGATTTGAGTGGAGTCAAGTGGAGTCCGGGGGAGCCGAGTCGCCTTGGATCGGGTTCAGCCGGGTCCAGTCGGGTTCAGCCGGGTTCAGCCGGGTCCAGTCGGGTTCAGTCGGGTCTAGTCGGGTTCGGCTGGGCCGACGGTTTGCTGCAACTGGGTTCTATTTGTAAGCTCTGTTCTGTGATGTCATCAGTGACATCATCATGACATCATCGATGACATCTTCGTCCAGAAGTGTTCACTCTGAATTACATCATCATGACATCATCATCATCATGACATCATCGATGACATCATAATCATGACATCATCATGACATCATCATCATCATGACATCATCGATGACATCATCATCCAAAAGTTTATAAATAGGACCCCCTGACATCATGGGAGTCACTGTTTGACCATGCCACGCAGACGCAGACGCGCTTCCCGCCCTATTCGCAGACGCAGGAGGGCCCGCAGGTCCACTGTTGTCCGCAGGCGCAGGAGGACTTACCGCAGACGCTAGGCAACTGGACCAAGCAAGCACAAGCATGAAAATGACTTGAGCTATTAAAAAAACAAAACAAAAAACAACAACAAAACAAACAAAAAACAAAAACAACAAAACAAAACAAAACTTAAATCCATCATCATCAATGATGTCATGATGATGTCACTGATGATGTCATCACCATCATTACATCATCAATGATGTCATGATGATGTCACTGATGATGTCATCACCATCATGACATCATCAGTGATGTCATGATGATGCCATCACCATCATGGCATCATCGATGATGTCACTGATGATGTCATCATCATGACTCCATGATTCATGGTTGTCCCTCTGCTTTCTGTGATGTCACTGATGATGTCATTCAGGGTGAACATCCTTTAATTTTTTTTCCCTAAACTTTATTCAACAAAAGATGCACACAAAGCTCTGTGGTGTTGCTTTTAGGTAACGTCACATTTTTGTCCCTTTACATTCACACAATACATCCTGAATGATGATGCAATATTGAAAAACCAGGCTGGACACTAAGGAAACCAACAGCATTGTT
>JAJHUR010135261.1:0-10989 GCA_027495735.1 Lutjanus campechanus
TTTAACGGCCGTCTATTCACACAGCTCAGTCCAGGTAATGCTGCGGTATTAAAGGAGATTTCAGGCTAACTGCCGCGGATACGCTGTGGATTGTTTTGAACATGCCCACTTGCTTCTTCTCCAAACGCAACAAAGAAGACCGCGGGCCGGTGTGTGAGGATGTAACGTCAACCTCAGAAGCAACGGAACATCCCCGAGAAGCAGAGCAAAAAATGTCCGTTGATATAACGGGACCAGAGATTCCTACGTACCGTGACCGCTATTTGGTCACCGTGATCTCAGCAGCGGCAGCGACGCAGTCAACAGGCCGGGATGTAGCGGGGGAATCTATGGGCTGAGCAGCGCTGCCTCCGTACCTCATACATTTCCGCCATGCAGCGGGGTTATTGCCACCTACCTCGGCATGATACACCGGCTTCCAGCGGCATCCGACCGGGGCTGCGGAGGCTGGGTCTGTCGCAGCGGCGGCACGGATTCGTTCCTCCAGAAAAATGAGTAGAAACTGGCTGCGGCGGAAACAGGAACTGGGAGAGCTGGGGTCTCTGACTACGGCAGTCGAGGCTGCTCTGTGCTGCTGGATGGCCGGTGTGTCAACGCAGACCTGAGAGTGGGGAAACTCAGCATCCGGTCATAGCTTTTCAAATTAAAAGACTGTGTGGTCGCTGTGCACGTAACTTGCAATACAGTGTAGTGATTCTGGTATCAAAAGCAAGGTTATTTTAAGTTAATCAAACTTAAAAGTAAAAATTTAAACAAGCGGAACTGGAATGAAAATAAAAACTATACTTTAGAAAAACAAAAACATGTGAAAATCCAATTCCACCAGTAAAAACAAAAATTACCCCATGGTGAGTAATCATAAGATAATATAAAATAACAGGAAAAGTCATAACTAGATAATAAATATGAAATAAAAAAAGTCATAGTTCTGAGGTCAAAAGTCATAATTGTAAGGTGAAAGTCATAATTATTAATTAAAAAGTACTTATGAGATTAAAAATTCATAATTATGAGATAAAAATCATGACCTTTTGTCTCATTATATTCACTTTTTAGGTCAAAATTCTGACATAAAAAGTTTTTTGTTTTTTCTTTTAGTAGCAGAAATGGGCTTCCATGATATTGTGTACTTACAAAACTTTGAATATAAGAGAAAATGATGTACGGGAAATGTCTTTAGTTATAGTCCTTGTCAGTTTGGTCAAATTTGTTTGCGTGTCAGTTGCCTTAACAAAAGGCAAAATCTTGCCCCAGACAAATTGCCCCCACATAAAAAACTAACTTGAACTAATACTGAAAGTAATTAAAAACAAAACAAAAAACATTTTGGAACTCTAAAAACTAAACTAAAACAAGCAAACCCACTCAGGAAACTAGCTGAACCTAATCTGTACATTAAGAGCAAATTAAAAATCAAAACTTTTAATCAAAACTGTTAATTATCTTGAGTGTCCCATTTTTTGTTTGTTGACAAGCCACTCTTAATATTTGCTGACAAAAAAATACGTCACCCATACCTTATCTCCACTTAGTGTCTAATTTCCTTTGTTAAATTTGTGGCTGTTTTACTGCACTGAAATGGCATCCAAACTTTTATTTTTGGTCAGTCATTTTTGTGTAATTTCTGCTTAAATTGATTTTATTTTTTAGTTTATTTTCCCCTTAAATATGTAATTATCTTTAATACAAGTTAAAGTTTTGTGGGGTTTTTTTTTTTACATTTTACTGGAGGCTTATTTGACATACAGTCATTGAGTCATTTATTTTGAAGGTACAGTGATGTGATTTCCTGATTGTGTCTGCGTCTCGCTGGCTGACTTGACTCTTACTGATGCAGATCCTGATGGGAGTAGGACGGAGTGGAAGCTGCAGTGCGCACACCAGTGTCAGGTTGTTGTACTGCAGTCGGGCTCATAGACTGACGGACCTGGTGCCACCGGGGCGATGGAGGGTACAACTCCCCCCTGAGGGGTGACACTCTGCCTGACCTTCAGACTGGCACACCAGGGCCTCTCGGACACCATCCTACACACTCCTGTATTACAGCCTCCAGTCCTCGCTCATATCAACAGTGATCATGTTACCTATGGCTCCCTCAGAGCACCACTCTGCTCCATCACTCATCAATTACAACCTCTGAGATCAGGCCGCTGCTTGAGCATATTCTCTTTCCTCAACCTGATCAGGATGGTTCAATTGTTTCTCATCTGAAAGATTAGAGAAACCAAATACCTTTTATATCAAGTTTTTTTTTTTTTATCTTGCTAGCTAAACTCAGTTGGGAATATGTCTAGACAGACAAAGCAAACTTTTCCACACTTTTTTTTGAGTTAGAGGATACATCAGATGTCATTGCTTAGATGCTCAGCTCAGATAGATTTTCTAAACTATTTTGTTCACATTGTCTGTCTGTCAGAATAGACTGGTTTCATTATTTACATGGCACACAGAAAAGGACCCACTCAGTCTTGTGGAGCATTGGTCCAGTTAGAACAACAGTTTGAGTAAAACTTAGCAGACTCACAGTGTTTATTTATTCATGGTGTGTACTGTGTAGTAATCACATTGGACAAAAATGTACTCACAGTCACATTATGTTGGACTAGGAGACAAAAAAAAAAAACTGGTGCAAATCATCACCATGATAAAACATCTTAGGAAAGCAGTTTAGTCAATCAACATCTCCATATACATACCAATAGCTGATAAGGTTGGGTTACTGAATATATCAATAAATGTCCTTATAAATATTTTTTTTAAAACACACACAAAACATGAAAAGGCAAGTGTCTAATACAGCTTTATCAAGACATAAAAAGCTGAGGGAGACCAAGCAGATACTGTTTTATGGAAAATACCAAAAAAACACCCTGACTTGTCATAGGTTCCTAAAAGTGGAAGCTTCAGGGAATATACATAATATCCCACGAGTAAATTTAGAATGAAGATATTAGAAATATATAAGAAAAAAAAAAATGAAAAAAAGTTACACATAGAGATAACAATCCTATTATAGAAACAACTAATAACCATTTTCATCATGATAACCACAAAATATAACATCAAAAATAAAATTATCTCAAGAAAATATCCTATAACTTCTTTAAACTGGCTAACATATGACTCACTGTAACTTTTTCTGGGAAATTTTCATCTGTTTCACTTTCATCTGGTTTCACAGAAACTCCAACCTGGTGGCAGGCATTAAGAACAACTGTATAGAAATAGCCGATCTTCCCACTGGTGGTCTTGTTTGCTTATGTAGGTCATATAGAGGCATCAGTAATAAACAGAGACTGTTTCATAACCAGTTAAAACTCCTTGTAGTAGCTCTAAATACAAAATCAACATCTGGGCCATTAGGAACAACCGTGTTTCAGGTTAAGGCAAAAAAGTGGTCACGTCAAAGTCAGGAAAATCCCCAGATAACATCAGTCACCATGTGATAAAAACAAGTGTGTGATGTCGAGCAAAGTCAATAAAACTGAAAGTGTTTTCATAGTGACTAATTGTAGTTCCAAACAAAGCAGTTTCTTCACATGGTCAAGTCTCAGAAACAGGTTTTTCAGTAAATAAGGAAAGTAAAACCAAACTCTGTACAAAGTTAGTTGCTTAAGTCCCACCCTTTTTTTGCCCTGTGCTCCAATAACAGTTGAGCAAATCTGGTACCTTGATCAACCTTTTCCTTTTTTTTTGTTTCCAGTACATAGATATGCTAAATGCTAGGCTTGCCTATAAAATATGTTTTTGGTTTTGATTCCTTGATATATAGCCACATTTTAAGTTAGCCACTGTTAGCAAAAAAAAAGTCTGATATAAACATCAAAACAAGATATATGATTACTAATGTTAGCAAAATGCCAGCTAACTAGCTAGCTAATGATTGATGTAGCTAGTTAGCTACTGTTAACATTGTTTTGATATTTTTATCAGATGTTTTGCTAACATTAGCTAATGTATAATGTGACTATATATACAGGTCAGGTGACAATATTTACAGGTCATACATACAGCATAAATACAGGAAACAGGAAAGGGGACAGCTGTCAGAGGTTCCAAAAGGGGCGGGACTTAGGAAGGGCTGTTTACGGCTTAAAAATACATACAGCAGAAAGGTATTGAATATCAGCTACATTTGCTGTTGCTGACAAGTTGCAGGAGTAAATTAACAAGTGCAGTAATATAAGTGTAAGGGATGAGGAAGTACTGTGCACTAATTTTACATAATGCAGTTTACAGCTCTGCACATGTCAGCTTTTTGGGAAGTTGATTATTTATATACTGTAAAAAATGACATAATTATGGTGCAAAGCTCATCTCTTTATGTTTGTAAATGTCGCACCTGAGTGGCTTCTGGACAAGTCATCAGTTACACAGCTATAAAACACTGGCGTAAAGGCCGGACATAATCATGCTCAGCAGTCCTGTGGAGAGACCTGCTTATTCAGTAACTCACAGTCGTGGTTCAGATTACATGACATTCATTTTAATTTGAGCTGGCCAGCTTAATACAGCAGAAAAGTTCATTAATTTAAAACCGACTCAACAAAGACATACTGCATTCATACTCTTTTTCATGTCAGAACAACATAAGAAGCCACAACCTAAGAAGAATATTAGTGCATTATAGCTTCCATTTAGAATGTATAAACTTTCCATTTAATCCTCAGAAATTGACCTCAGTTGGTGTCAAGTACGTTTTCAAGCAAGAGTAAAGGAAAGAGAAGCCAAGGGCTGTGTGTGTGTGTGTGTGTGTAAGTGTGTGTGTGCGAATGCTGTTAAACAGTAAACAGGCTCTCAGGTTGCCCTTGAACATGTAATTTACAGTACCATTCTCTTTGAACTGCTGTATATAAATGCTTCCTACCCCCCTTTTTTCAGTCTCACTTGAGAATTAAGCTGCTAAATCAAATTCATAACACCCAAAGGCTTTTTAGTTGTTGTTGCTTCTCTATCCATCTTTGAAAAAAAAAAAATCCAGCATGCCTCTGAGAGGTCTCACTCCGGTGGCAAGGAGCTGAATCACAATAACAACCCCCACCTACATTTGCTACACACATATTTTCCAGTCTTACGTAGCGGACTTCACTCCCTAAAGCTGATGCAGCAGCGCCATCATGTGGATTAAAGGCTGTAGTGCGCCGCCTCTGACTCAGGGAGGGGATAATAAACCAATGTGAGGCATTTTCTTGGTAGTTCGAGGAGAAAATATGACTCAGAAGACCTTTCAGTTTTGTGCCGTCAACCAGGCTAATCTTACACCCAGGAAAATGACTCATGGTTCATAGGGTCACCTATAATTGCAGCTGGAACGCATGCATGCAAACTGTACATGCAGTAATGCAGAGTAACACCTGCCCCCACACAACCCCCACATCCCATACACATCCTTCCTCCCAACCACACACACACCTACACACACACACACACACACACACACACACACAAACACCCAGACACACACACACACACTGAGAAGGATTTTGTCAGTCAGTGAGATATCATCATCAGTGTTGTTCTCAGGCGGAGGCAGGTCGATCACTCCTGACCTTTTTGTCTCTGCTGACCTTTTCAGATTGAGACACTGTGGAAGAGTTTCTAAAGGAAAACATGTGAACTCTTTTCACCTGAAGGAAAAGCTGGAGTGGAATGACACAGACCCAGTATGTAGGGTATGGAGCACCAAAGGTTGCACCAACAAAGAGTAATTTAATCTGGATTAGTTATGATCAGAGTTTAGCAAAACTAAAACTGCAGAGAGATATCGTCCATACGTCAATGTCTGCATTCTCTAATTGAGATGGAGCTTGGTTAATGGTACTCAACACACACCAAGAAAATCCATCTGAAAAACTCAGCAACGTTTCTCATAACCTGGTTACTCAAGATAATCCACAGACTTTGTGAGCAGTTTCATGTAGGAACTATTTTATTTCTATGGTAGAATCTGGAATTACTTTCTTTCTCTCTACAACCTATGACCACGATATGAAACTTCAGGATTTCTGGAAAGAGACATTGCTGTTGAGTTTTTCAAATGTATTTTTTCACGCTTTAAGCACCACAAGCCGAGTGCCATCTAGTCTCACTATATTCAAGAGAAGGCAAACCTTAGCAACACACGCCAAAACAATCTACATGGATAAACAGCACTACAGGTCAGAGGAAGAAGATGTATTTTTGATATTGGGATGAACTTTCCCTTTAAACAGGGCTGTTTTTCACAATTAAAAACTAATGGCTATTTAAATCCAATTATTGAGGTAAACCAGCATTAAATAGCGCTAAATCAAATTGAGATGCGTGCCTGCCCAAATTAAAATAAAGTGCTGTTGGGACCTATAAGTATAAAAGAGGAGGGGAAACTTTTATTTCAGCAGCCCTGTAGGCCTTACAAAATGTTAAGCTACATTGTTTGCTAGCTAGTTAAAAAGCTAACAAAACATAACATTGTGGTTGTTTTTTTTAAAAATCTAACTAAAAAGTTAACAAAAGGTTGCACTGCTTGCTAAAAAGTTAAGAAAGCATTGCTTTGTTATCTATCCTGCTAAAACTTTCACAAAACGTTACACTGTTTGCTAGCTAGCTAAAAAGTTATGAAAACATTAACTGTTTGCTCGCTTGCTTAAAAGTTAACAAAACATTATGCTTTTTGCTGCTGGGTTTGCCTAGCTAGCCAGCTCATGATTCCTTGGAAGATAAGTTGTCGTTTCTCCTCCTCTAAGAAAACTTGTTGGTGGATTTAATGTGGTCCAAAAAAGCACAGTGAGGAGAAAGAGACTGCCAGGCAGCTGCTCAATCCATCTCATAGGAGCAACCATTTTAAAGGTTAAACCTCCCCCAGAGAAATTTTTAAAGTTAATACTGGACCACAACTGGAGCCACAATTGAGCCCATTTGAACCCCCACCCACCCCCCCATGTCGTGTTGACGACTTTAAGAACTGGTTTTCTATTAACTCTGAGTTCATGATGTTCTGTTCATGACTTCTCTGTCATAATTACAAGCTCACAAGTTACATCTGAGTGCAGCATATACTGAGGCTTAAAGAGATGTTTGATATGAACCTTTCTTAATTTAAAGCTACTTTAAATGATTGGTGAAACATAATTTAAAGTTAAACCATGATTTCATCGGGTTTAAAAATTAATCCTTGTTGGTACAACCCAACCCAAGTGTCTGATGCTGCGGAACGCAAATGTAGCATGATAATTAGACTGAATTGTTTTGGGGGGTTTTTGTACTTAAAAAAGATCTGAGCCGTGGGCATTGATTCAGAGCTCTATACGGAGGCTCGCACAAACACATATTGGGGCAAGTGTCACTTTTCATGCCACAATATGCATGTCATCCTATGAAACAGAGACAGAATGGAACAGAATAATTAAAATATCATTAGAGTGCCATTAGGATATAATTACCATATTAATTTGTAACACTTGGGGAGGAATGCATCATTGTGACACTTGTTATAATGTACGTTTCATTAAATGTGTGACACATTTTAATGAAGAAATATATTAAATGCAGTCTAAGATCTTAAATTCATAACGTGCAATTGCAACATCTCTGCTTCGTAAATTCTGGCCCTGGAGCTTTGTGGTTGAAGAACCCTTTGGGGATTGTAGAATCAGCATTCGAGAGACATGGTTAGCAAAGCAAGATCTTGTAAGCATGAATGCTTTACACAAAACAATTCCTGAAGTTAGGGAATTAGTATAAGGTTTAAGACCTGGGGGAATGGCAATAGATTGGAATATTAAATACAATCCAACTGTTAAAGGGACAGTTCCCAGTTCATTGCCATGATGAGCAGAATCACATCTGCAGGTAAATAATGCCATTTTGGAGAGTACTTACTGTGTACTGCCAAAGTTACCTATGACAATTCCAGCTCTGAAACGCTATGAAGAACAGCACGGAGGAAATGAGAGGTCATAAATTCACCTGTAAGGATTTACAGTGCAGAAACATTCAAAGCCAACAGCACAATAAATTCACCTCTACAACAACAGCACAGGATTTACAGCACAGATACACTCAATTAATGCCAACAGCTCATTGACAAAATACACCAGACACACCACTGTGAGCCACAAATAAGAGGTAAGATGAAACCACCTCTAATGTTATCAAAAACAAAGCCTAAAAACAGCAAGTTATGGTGAGCTATTATCTGAGCCATGAGAGACCTCAGTGTTCTGAGGTGATTTTGTGACATATTAGTCCTAAGTTCATTTTTAATCTTGGACAAGTGTTGTGCCCAAAAGTGATGATCCACCAAAAACTGATTGTATCCATACACACATTTACCTAAATGCCACGTTGGCCTTTGGATGTCAACATCAACACAACGAACAAAAACACGTCAACATTGCTGCCATAACGGACAGATCAAGACTGACCTGCGAACAAATCCATGTAAACAGGGGAGCTGCGTTTTTTCAAGATCAAAAGCACTTTAACGTTATTTATTTCTCAACCAGTGTATCATACGAGAAAAAAAACGAAAGAACATTTGAAGAGTCTGCACTGTCTTGTTTTTTTGGTGTAATAGTGATGTCAGTTAGATTTGGTTCAGTCAGAGCTGTGGGACATTAAATCATCCATCTTTGCTCACTAAATCTTACCCAAACTACTAACTAACTACTTCTTTTAAATATACAACAGTGTGAAATGAATAGTTATCTGTATTGGCCATGAGAAGTAGGTAATTAAACCATGAACTGTATGCTACCACTAGTTAACTATTAGTGCAGTTTAAATGAATGAAGACATCTTACCTTAACTGTGCTGCACTTATTTGTCTCCAGGCTGCCATTTTCTGTTCAATTCGTGGTAACTTTGGTGGTAAAATCATATATCTCCTGGTGTCTGGTAATGTCCACCACTTGTTTGTCCTCCATGATTGTTGTTTCCAAGCAACTCGTGTAAACGTCAACACAGAAGGCTCGCCTCTCAATTCATCTGCATGAACAATGGAAAAAAAAAAACATCAGGGGTTTAATTTTACAGGACTTTCCCTCCTGAGTATTTCTGGTTTACTACAACATGAATCTTATTTTCATAGATTTAAGCCTCATTTATGTTGGTAATAAATCTTCTTTGTAATAAATCCTCTTCATGTTGCCCAAAAATAGTGGAAACGGTCTCTCTCTACATGAGTATTTGGTGTTGAAATGGTGCAAATATTTTTAATAAATGTCTAATATCTTTCTAATACATTTCTCTTGTGTTGTTCTTTAACATTACTAAGTAAGTTGTCAAGTTATTCCAAGGGACCTACATGAGGGGGCCCTGGTATTTAAAACAACTGGAAAAAGACAAGGACTAGTTGATAATGTGTAACTGCAACATCCCTACTTAAATTCTGGCTGGGGAGCTTTGTGATTGAAGAGCCTCTTGGGGATTGTGGCAAACATAAGCATTCAAGAGACATGGCAGGCGAAGCAAGATGTTGTAAGCTTGAGTCCTTCACACAAAACAATTCATGCAGTTGGGGAATTAGTGCCGGGTTTGATATCCAGAGCAATGGCAAGAGATTAGAATATTAAGTAAGAGCCAACTGTCAATATTTAAGATTGATTGTTGAATGGGACACTGACATTGAGAAAGCCTGTAACTTTTGAAAATGTAGTATTTTTAATATCAACATGGCACTTGTAGCTTATGAAATGGAGATGAATTCACGGCTTCTAAACATTATTTCACTGTGGATATGACACAACTTGTGTTTATGTCATGGGGGACTTGAAGAAACCTCAGACAATAATTTGCTGTTTATTCAGTGTAGTGTTGCTACCTGTAAACAGTTTCACATAGAGAAGAGACATTGTGTCACTGCTTTACCTGCTGCCCTGTTTGTTAACATAGAGATTTACAGTATTCAGATGGCTACTAAAGACCATATGACTGTTGCCATGACAGTAAATGGTGAGACCTTGCCTGCATTATTTATGGAACAATAACAACAGTGGAAGGCTCGACTGGTCTGACCTTAGTAAAAAACAAAAAAAACAATTTAGTTTTAAATGGTATGGCAAACTGAGCCACTCTTGAATAGCACACTGATATGTGAGGTGTAAAAAAAACATTTCAGAGATGTTGTACTACATGTGCTAGAGTCAGATTTAAAGGACATGAAGATATAAGTAGGTAATATATCATAATAACGTATCAATATATCAAGGAACAAGAATATAACAAGGACTGATTTGCTAATTAAAAGTTATGATGAAACTTGGAATTAGGTCAGCGCCAATAAAACATCTTTAACCTCTCATACTGCTGGAGTGAGTGGCACAGATGGGATTGTGAAGCATGATTATGATTTGTGTAATTGTGTGCATAGCAAAAAGTCAAGCCTGCTGGTAATGATGTTGACTTCATAGTGAAGTCTGATGAGGTAGCTGATGCACAGGTGACAAGGGTGGCCATGGAAACCTTTGTCCATCCTAAAGAAGCTGGCATTCAGTCCAGAGTAAAGGCAGAATATGGCATAAATATAATATTCATGAGAATGCTTTCATTAGTGTATAATCAAAATAGAATTTTTGAATTGTTTTCCTTTACTTTAGAGAGAGCTGTTTATATCTACAGAGGTAGCAGGTCCTCTTCGCCAGACGCCACCATGTTGAAGTAGTTTCTCCAACACACTTGGAAGGGGAGGGTGAGGCAAGCAAAGGTACGTTTCCATTGGTTCAGGGGCCTCACTGAACCCCCTAGTGGACGTAGCCGTATACACAAGACATGATATTACAGTTTTTTACAATCGTTTACACGCAATTTTGCAAACTGGGCTCCGTCTCTCAAAATTTTCACACAATTATCCAAACACCACACTCAATTTGCACAACTCCTAGATTGTTTGCAAAATGACACACTGCAGTCAAAATATACACATTTCAGTCAAAACACATACACACATTTAAAAAATGCTGTTTTGTTTTCATCTCACTAACACAGTCTTCAAATGATCAGACACTATTG
>JAJHUR010135268.1:0-19548 GCA_027495735.1 Lutjanus campechanus
GTAAATAGCCTGACACTAAAAAATAAAATACATCGAGTGTGCATATGGCCTGTCCCCGGCAATAATGGTTTAAAAGTGTGTCTCTCTTTATTAAACACACAGTGACTGCCCAGCCGATGAGAATTCGGCCTGACAAGAGCATAACAATCAACCAATCGACCAACTGACCATAAGATGTCAGCCCAAATAATTAAGGATAATTTGAAGGTGTACTTAGCTGTACATTGACATTCATAGAGTTTTATCACTCAGCTGGTTGAAGGATTGTCCAGGGGAAAATCTATTTTGTCCCAGAGTGCGAAGACCACTCCAGCGTGTATGCTAACAGCAATATGGACACATCACTGCCCTGGATTATTATTATGATTACAACAACAAATAAAGTGCCTAATGTCTCACTAATTAAACCATACCTATGAATATTTTATTACATTTCTGCCATTTTCTGCCAATAAGTCCCCCTAAATCTTACACATTGGACCTTTAGCGGCTAAAAAGTTAGCAAAGTCTAGTTATTCTGAACTATTCCTTGAGGGTATCTTGCAGCAGTGGTATACCAGGCATGTTGGATGAGAAAGTCTTAGCTGTTAATTAAAGTAAAATGCTGAAGATGAAGATGCAGGGTTTCTGCAGGATTCCCATGGATCTTGCTTAGACATTAACATTTTAGAGAATTTCCACCCTGCGAAATACCATGAAAGAGGCAACGTTCCCTTGAGCTACTGCTAAAGACACAGCAACAGCACACAGGGATCTGTTCTTGTCTAAATATCACAGCAGAGGCATTCACACAACACTCATTCATATTTAAACAGCTCATTGCCTCATGATTCTCTCCCTCTCGCAGTGCAGCGTCCGTATCTGAAGTCAGTTTTTGTCTTTAAGTTCAGCAAAGGCACTGCATGAAACTGTCAGTATTGGATTTACACTAGATACAGAGGCGATATGGAGATTTTCTCCAAACTCTACTGAAGAATTATGAAATATATCAGAGGGTGCAAAGCATCCACACATACTTGCACACCCACAAAGCATCTTCTTTGACCCCTCTCTGTGATACATCAAAAAGAGGCACATTATATTTCTGTGCCTGCGTCCTGCTGTAGAAAACACAGCAGCTGCATCTATATTTTAACGCTGAGAAACTTAGCAAAACAGGCCGTTAGCCCAAATGATGCTTTTTAGGGAGGCCTCAAGTGTCGTACAACTTTAAAAGCCTTGTATAATTAAGAGCCACTCCGTGATTCACACGATGGCTCGCTTGACTACCACTAATTGCAAGCATTTCCAGGTCCTGTGCATGATGTTTGGAGAGGGGGAGAGACGGGGTGAAACGGATGGATCGGGTGAGAGATGCAAAGAGCACCGAAGAGAGCCCGGCAGATATTACCAAAATCACTTTGGCGTCACAGATAAGTATCTGGAGAATGGGAGAAGTAATAGAGGTTTTTACTGCAAAGCACCTCTTGTAAAATCCGGTTAATGTGAGCCAGAGATTATATTTGCAGAGAGGTTGGTGGACTCCTTTGCAAAATGTTTTGGTCACGCTTTACATTAAGTAGGGTTCTGAATGCTCGGGAGATACTGAGCATCTCCGCGGAGTTAAGTAAGTGCTGAGCGATTGGATGAAAAGAGCTGACTTGTGCCATCGGATTAGCACAAGGATGAGTTGAGGAGGAGGATATTAGTGCTTGGAAGAAAAACAATGTTGAGCTTTGGAATGTGGTCAAGTATGAGGTTTAGTGCTGGAAATGTGCTAATGCCAAATGAATACAGACAGTGTAGACAGTGTAGGCCTGTTTATCCTACCTGGCACTAAATGAGGATCACTGTCAGTGTTCTGGCTCACCATGAAATACGTTTCATAGACAAAATGTGATTGTCAGACATCGCATTCCAACAGCAAATGAAAGGCGAAATATAAATTCACTGTAACATATCATGAAATTATGATAATATGCCATTAGAGATTAAGTAAACGCTGAGTTGAAATACTCGCTTCTCTGACATAAATGCTGCAGCTGCAGCGTCCCCCTTTGAAATTTATATTTCAGGCCGCAATAGCTGTTGTTGTTTGCATGTTTCACATTAATTAGAGTTCAAATTAATGCTGAATGCTCGCCGAAGGAGCAAGTGTCTATTTATGAGTTACAAGAAATCATTAACAGTCTTTTAGAAGGAGCAGACGTCGTGACCGTCTTGGCTCGTCTTTCTACTGCTCCAACAATCACCAACTCTGGTTTGGCTAAAATAAATTCTTAAATCACAGCGTTAGATGAAATATATGAAAATATTTTGGCTGTTCAGGCTGTTTTCCTCTCACTCGTTCCAGCTCATGTGTAGTGTACAACTGAATGAGAGCGTGCCACTGAGCAGCAGCAAAATAAAATGACAAAGAGTGCCCTAAAAAAATTGCCTAAAAAAACAATCATCAATAGCCTACATATTTGTACAGTTACCACATATATGTTTCACCGTTGGCCACATCATAAATCTGATTTCATCCTGGTTGGCACCCCCGATCCTCCTACTCCATTCCTGACGGTTGTGATATTGCACCTAAACTGTTTGGTAACTCTCTAAAATACCAGAAAAGGAAGAACTTATGCACTTAAGTAGTAAATCACAACAGTATCAGTATCCATTCTGGTTGCCACCCCCCATCCTCCTACTCCATTCCAGATGACTGTTGTATTGCGCCTAAACTGTTTGGCAACTCCCTAAAATGCCAGTAAAGGAAAGACTGACGCACTTCAGTAGTTGGTCACAACAGTATCAGTTGGCCAGCTAATAATTACCCATATTGTAATACAAATGTTTGACTGATTCTTGGATGGTGAGACAAAAGTTTGCCTCTGTAAGATCACTGACAACACACTATCTGAAGGGGCCGTGTTAGCCCCAGTCCAAAGTACACAATATGGGTCTCCACATGCAACTGTACTATGGACATACATAATGTAGTCTCATAATTAACCATCATCATACATATGACCTCAATTGCAGTCTCAATTTCAATAAGAATAAGGAAATCTTATTTCGAGCTAATTCCATTATCTCTTTTGAAACTATTAAAAAAAATCATTATTCCAATGCTGAGTCATGCCACATCATGCAGAACAATCGGAGACATTGATTGAGGCAACAGAATAATTAGGCCCTCCTCTGGCGGATTAAAGACGTTGTGCTGTAACCGCCGCCTCCCTCAAGATCAATTACAATGGAATCTCCCCAAACATCAAAGCTGGCGGAGCTGATGGGGCTGGCGTTAGCTGCTTTGCCTGCTCACTCCCATTCATCCAAAATGCTGTATGAATATGGATTATTGAGTGAGAGGAGCGAGGCAGTGCAAGGCAGAGTCTACAGGGTAATGACTTTCCCGCAGCATTGGTATGGATGGACGGTGGCAGAGCTGCTAAACAGAGTGGAGTGAGCCGGCAAGCGTGCAGGCTGAATGTGCAGGCTGTGGTCATGCATGTAATCTCAGTCAGTCAGTCAGAGGGAGCACCATGAAAGATGTATGACCCCCACACAGAGTCAAGGACTGGCACAGACAAAAATACATGAACACAGGGACAGACAGGACATATGCAAAGGGCATGTGCAGAGGCATCATTAGGTCAACCTCATGGTGGTTACATCCTGCAGCAGATACATTTTTCTACTGATGCTGTATTGTTGTGACAAGTTGTAGGTTAGCCAAACTTATTTGGAAGAAAAAAACAAAAATAAAATCAAAATTATTACCCAAACCCCCATCACAGTTTACAGATCTATCACTAGCTTTAACTTAAGCCCTGCTTATACCAGACATTAACTACATCTTGGGTGATCCGATCACAAGTGGACAGCCGGTCCATCTGTCTCGAGTGACCACTTATGATCAGATCTCACTTCCTCAATCTATAGGCAAACAAACATTTGCATCCATTTGGAAATACTGTTTTTTAACCGCCCAACAGTAAAAGCAAACACATGCAAAAATGTAGCGAACGAACACAAAATGTGCATCACAGTGAACCAAATGGTCTACTTACAGGACCTCAGTTGAGTAGGTGGTCCTTCAATGTGGCCACCTCTGGACCACCTTTGAATGTTGTCTGAGCGATTGATCTCAGTGTGTCCTCAATGCATCTTGGGTACTTAACTTGGTACTGTACTTAAAGCTGTCCACTTATGATTCAGCCTGTTTACACCTGGCATCAACAGCCATCTTGCATATTGCTGCCAGATTTAAACAGAGCCTTTAGACTATTATTCTTGCTAGACACATTTTTTTTCTGTAGCAAGGTCAGGAGTCCTCAATGCTTTTCAGGCCATGGCCCTCTTAGCTGATAGAGACACAGATCAGCGAGTGTATTGCCTTGATATTTATTTTCGTATTCTCTCGTTTTTTCTCTTACCCATGGCTGCTCAGTCAGCAGCAGTTGTAGCATGGGTAATAATAAGTGCATTAGCCTCATCCTCTGCAATTTGGTCGTGGTTTCTGAGGTAGAGGGTATGGTAGAGTCTCTTTCTTGCAGACTCCTTGTTGAAGACCACTGGTTAAGATAATATAGCTATATAGCTATAAACTGTTGGCTTATTTACAACCTGTCTGATTGTCTCAGCAATTACTTTGGTGAGTATTACTTTCATAACCCATAGGTACTGTGACAAAATCTATGAAAATACACTGATCAGCCACAACATTAAGACTACTACTACTACTAGTAGTAAAATTGTTTCAAATGACACCTGTCAAAACATGAGATATGTGAGACAGCAAATGAGCTGTCAGTTCTTCAAGCTGATGGGTTGAATCTGAACAACTTTGACAAGGGCCACATTGGGATGGCTAGACAACTGGGTCAGAGCATCTCCAAAACAGCTTAGGGGGTGTTCCCAGTATGCAGTGGTTAGTACCTCCCAAATAAAGTCCAAGAAAGGACAACTGGAGGACCAGCAACAAGGTCATGGGTGGCCAAGGCTCATTGATGGATGTGCCCTGCTGACCCCTGCCCACCTCTGAAAGCACCTACTATGGGCACATGAGCATCAGAACCAGACATGGAGAAATGGAAGAAGGTGGACCGGTGTTGACTTGGCCTCCAAATTTCCCAGGTCTCCATCTGATCAAGCATCTGTGGGATGTGCTCGAACAACAAGTCAGTTCCATGGAAGCCCCGCCTCGCAACTAACAGGACTTAAAGGTACTGCTGCTAATGCCGTGGTGCCAGACACCTGAGGACACTTTCAGAGGTCTGTGAAGTCTATGCCTCGATGCTAGTCAGAAATATTCTGATCAGGTCATAAAGCAGGGTCTACGTGTTAAGAGTCCTATAATTCCAATAGATATTGTTATAGAGATATATTGTATATTTCCAGAAAGATTAAAACAGCACAAACTACTTGACACACAGAAAGCTCAGTGCTTCTATTCTGCTTCCAAGCAGTTGTCTCTTTTGCCTGGTTGGTAATTCAGGCTTGGATCACCAAAGAAGTGACATTTTGATAATTGCTTGTGTTTAGGCAATTTTTCAAGCAAAAATGCAAAACACTTGCTGGCCCCGCTTCTGCCAGTGTGATGATTTGATGCTTCTGTCTCTTTTATGTAATCGTAAATTGATTCCCTTTGAGTTTTGGACATTTTATTGGGCAAAAGAAGCAATTTGCAGATGTTATCCTCGGCTCTGGGAATTTGAGATGGCAGATTTAGCTATTTTCTGACATTTTACATACCAAACCATTCATCAAAAACAAACGATCAACAGACAGACTGAGAATGGAAATAATCAGTGGTTGCTGCCCTAAAGCCAGGGCCAAACCTGAAAACTAGCTGTTACCTAAAAAGACTGGACCAACCAGAGAGAGTTGAAAAGATGGCCAATGACGTAGCTCCACCAGGAAGACAGAGACAGACAGAGACAGACAGTGAGGCAGGGATTAAGAGAGACAACAGTGAGGTCAAAGATCACGGTGGAATGCAATAATGCCACAACGGTGAGGTAACGTCGATGGTGGACAGACTGTCCTTTTCTGAATGATTGTGTCAATATGAGCCCACCCGTTGTGTGTGTGTGTGTGTGTGTGTATGTGTGTGACCTCAGGGTGAAATGCCAGCAGTGACACGTGATTGTGGGAACCATATATAGTCACAGAGTTTAGGATTCAGGTTTGCTATCAGGCCTCGGGGCTTCCTCATGGACACACACACACCCATAACTGACTGATGTGGAAACACTACAGTAGTACAGGCAGGAGAGGACAGTTTCATTACACGGAAGATTACCGTGAGATGAGTTCAATTTTGCATTTTGTTTAAACTTAGTTCACCTAAATTTAAATCAAACAGAAGAATGAGACTTGAGGCAAGTAGTATGAACTAATTACAGGTCCAATAAGGATATATAAGTGTGGGACAGGATAAGCAAGATAGAAAAACTATGTGCTGTGTGGTTAGCCTAGTCTGAATCTGTCTTATGCTTTTGCTGTTTTCTTTACTTTCTAAAATAAAGAAGTGAGAACTCATAACAAAAAAATAAATTCAGATCACAGATAAGTCCATTGGCTACTTCAAGGCAAAAAATTACCAACAGGGATTTTCACTTATCTTACTTGATTAGACTTTTTCTCAGGACTGTGTGTCCGATCACACCGGCATTTAAAAAGGTGAAATTTTAGTGCAATTTTCATATGCAGCTAATCTGTGGTTTTGTGCTCCTACTTTTGTATTGATTGACAGTGCATCTGTTCACAAAGTAGTTTATAGTAGTAGTGGTAACGTAGTCTGTAACGTAGTCAAGGTCCGGTGAGTCTGTTGCTGCCGTCTGTTGGGAGTAATTTGCGATCGACCCTTTTCTGTCGTGTAGGTATGACGATGTGTTGAGCAAAGCCTCTAACACCTAGCCGCTCAGTGGAACTGACCAGGCTTCCAGATCACATTACAGACTGTGGTTGTACTGGGCAGCCTCCAGGTGTGTGTGTGTGTGTGTAACTGTGTGGGTGTGAACAGGGTGTTTATTTGCTCTCAGTGAAACTTATCTGAAAAACTTTTTCTCCTAGCATTTTCATGCCAGTGTAACTTTGCTGTAGTTGCATTGTGAAGTAGCTGGCAGCTGATAAAAGCAGACTTTCAAAGGAAAAAAAAACAAGAGTCCCACACGCACACAACTACATTACAGACTCTTGTCACACATACACGCTCACACTGACCTGAGGCCTGTTTCATTTACACTCACAAGCGGCATACCAGAGATGCTACAGTAACGACATGTCCCCAGAGACTGACGAGACAGACAGCAGCATTGCACAAAAGCACAGGTGCTGCTGATTTGTTTCCCTGTGGCTGATCTCTATCGTGTCTGTGCTGTTTCACCTGGACTGCTTTGAACACACCACCTAATGGAATATGCATTGCAAAGTCACGTGACCTTTTAGCGCTCCATTGCACTCCGATGCAGTTTATCGTCAGGGATCACACTGACAGACGTGTCAGTTCAGAGCTGTGTAACCAACTGCAATGTTTTCATGCAACTTTTGGAAATAACTTCCTCTTCGTGGATGGGCAGTAATTTTTAATAAGTGCAAGTCAGTTCCCAGTTAAGTTGTGTCTGAAACAATGCACTCAGCAGGAAAATATAGTTTGCTCTAGAGCTTTTGTACTTTAATTCCACAGCTTGGTGAAGTTAGAAGATCATATTGTCATACACAGCAAGAGTATTTGCCATTACTGAGTGCAGCCATACACAGAAAATCCTCAATTTGACAAATGAGCTGAGAAGAAGATCACTGACACTTGTTACTACTTTAGTTAAAAGCTACTACAAGGAGTTTTTAACTGTTCATGAAACAGTCTCAGTTTAATAATGATGCCTCTACAGTATATGGCCTACATAAGTTAATGGGCCCTTCCATGAGAGGATTGGCTATTCTGGTATTAGTTAGTTTATTAGTTTATGTTTATTATTAGTTATTCTTACCGCCTGCCACCGGGTTGGATTCTCTTTATAATCAGATGAAATGCGTTGGTGTTAACATTTTCCCAGCCAAAGTTTCAGCAGGTTGTTTTAGCCAGTTAAAATCAGGCAGGCTTATTGAACTCAGAAATCAACAAAATTTGAAAGTGCCTTGTAGCAGCTTTAACCGACCGTTTTTTTGCAATAAAGAAAGGTTTCTTTTGGTGTGTGGTTGAGTGCATCTCTTTCATAACACAACTTTTCCGTAAATGTTGGTCTATGCAGGTTGTGATTTTACATATATTTACATATTACACAAACACCACCCTGCTGCCAGTTGAACATTACCTGACCGGGAGCAGTGAAATGAATGCCCCCATATTATTTTGCACCTCAGCTCTTGAGTAAAAAGGAGACTGGCCTCAGGTGAAAACTGTAAGAAATATCTGCAGGTACTGCAGGATCTTGGATACTGGAGAATTTGAGTCGACTAGTTGGACATTTTCACAAACCTGGTGGTGGAAGGGCGGGTTCACACCTACAAGTCCGGCTCCTGAATCAAACTGATGCGAGGATGATGATACATCATTTCAGTTTTCCAGCTGATCCAGTTTGTGTTCACAAACGCAAAACTCAAAATGGTCCAGAAATTGTGAACACAAGTCATGTGGTTGAAATGACATCCTATTACCGGTACAGTCAGTGGATAGAAAGAAAACAACCCCCTCCTAATTTCTATCACGTTCATCGTGATGCACCGTCAGGTTCTGATCACGTAGGTGTTAATCTGGAGAGCATATCAGCAGACTTTAGAGGATCACACATACATACATCTCATAAGACAGCAGGTATTAAAAAAAAAATAATAATGATGCAGGCATTTCAAGGAAGATGCTCTGAAAATGTTTTTTTTTTAATGAATGAAATGACACATGCAATTGCACACTTCCTGTGAACAAGGCTGTTATGAACACACCCTTATTTAAAGGCCTGTAAACAAGTTTTCTCAACCAGCTGTTTAATATCAGCGATTGAGTTCCGTGAACACAGAATTTCTGCCATAGGTAGAACAGATTTGGTTATTTCACATGAAGATACCTGTATTAATGTTTTGTCTCTGTGTGTGTGCAGGCAGTCGTTGGCAGATCAAAACACACCTAGCACAGAGCTGAAATCAGAGAATTTAGATATTTTTTTTCTCAAAATGATTAACAATAATAATAGTTGACGATGAATCAATTAATCGACTAATTGTTGCAGCTCCTCTCCTCATAAGGTGATGGTCCTTATAACTTCTTTGCCACAGAAGGTTGTTCAAGAATCACTTGTTGACCGACGTGGTCGTCACACTAGATATCTACGTTGTTGTGCTGCTATGTTGTCTGAAATCACACATTGAGGCATTATAATGATGTTGTTTGGTTCATTGTAAAAGACCAAAGCTGCAAAGAGCTATAACATCATTTTCAGATGTAGCAAGCAGCAGCTGTCAGAGAAAAAAAACTCTGAAAAGCCCCTGTACACTTCCTGCTCATAATCAAGCAACATACAGGCAACTTTAATGACAAGCTGGTGAACATAACGGAGCATATAGTGGCCAAAACGCCAAGTACTTCCCATAGGAGTTGGTAGAGACCGATAACAGAGCTAAAAGAGAGTGAATATTGGACATTTGCCAAGTGGACAACAAACTGTTTATTAATTGTAAAAGCACTTGAGTAAATGTACTTAGCTGTTTACAACAAACTGTTTATTAATTGTAAAAGCACTTGAGTAAATGTACTTAGCTGTTTTCCACTACAGCACACCACATGTTATGGATAATGTCGATTTAATGTAGTTTTTAATATGTCCTTTTACAGGTCTTGTGGTCAGGATACAAACCAAAAGTCACATAATTTGGAGAAAGAGAAGTTCAAAGTGTTTTCTGGAGTGTGTATGTATGTGTACCTGTTGGAAAACTAGTATAGTTCACACATACTGCTGCTCCCTTTCGACTGCATAGTGTTTACAGTGTATTTAACTTGTATTTATGCCGTTGGTGATAAATTAGAACATGTATTTTTGTGGTCACACTTTGCCCAGCCCAACCACAGTTCACCCCTGAGGGCACAATAAAGGTTGTGAGCCTTGAATGTTCTCTTGCAACCTTGTGTAACAGGCTATTTTTAGGCCACAGTTTCCAGAGGTACGTTAACTGTTAGATTATGCGGCTAACATCTGCTCTTGAAACAAAAGGGATAAAAAGAAAAAAGAAAATGTATCCATCCTCTTAGCGAGAGATTTCAGTGAAAATGCGATAGATATCAACATCCTGCCTAACTTGACTACACTGTCTGCTGTAACAAAACCCTCAATCCTCACGGTTTAAGTGTGTGTGTCTGAGAAAGTGTGTGTATATTTGAGAAGGAGTGTGTTTAGGGCGAAAGGAAAAGGAGAGTGAGCTTTAGGTTACAGCGGAGCCCGATCCTCTGGTAACAGGAGCTGAGTGTTCCTCACAGAATGACAGGTTCCCACACCCTCCCATCAGTTCACTCTGGTTCTCACACACTCCTCGTCCTGACTCCAGCACTCAGGTATCACCGCGCAGCCTGTCGCCAAGTCCACTCACACACGGCCCTGTTGAAGGTTGTGTTTAGCTGTCTCAGTGTGCGTGTCCTTCCACCTGAACAGCCAGTTGATTTGAGTCAAAGTTAACTAAACTTAGATTACCTGAGCCTAAATATACACGCATACCTTGATGCAGGCTTGCTTGTGTGTGTTCCATGTGGCCTGTCCTAGTTTTACGTCACTCTTAAGTTACAGGAATAGTTTGCACTAAAGAATGGCGAGCGGACTTGATTACTGGTTGTCCTTGCCAGTGGCGTGTTAGTGAAAAGCGCACACACACATGCACACAATCCTCATTGTTCCCCCACAGTCACCATACACCTGGATTGAGGCAGCGCACACCGAGGAGGAAAATAGACCCCTTCATCAAGTGAAGTGACGCTGCTGCACACAGGAAACACATACTGTACATGTTGTGCTCAGAATAAAACACACGCACAATTTAAATACAATCACAGAGCCGCCCTGACGTGTTCAAGAGGGGTCTAATTGAGCTTCATTGTGACGCCTGACAGACATCCAGCCACAATAGAGATTTGTTGTCTTTGTTATGAGTGTTGCTCAGTTCAGTTGCGAGAGATGAGGTACTAAATTGAAGTGAAAGAGGTAGAGGGACGCAGGCAGAGGGAAGGATGCCGAGAGAGCCGGTGTAGAACACAAGTGCTCAAAGATGATGTCATTGATCGAGCCCAGCTGTGCTGCGATGATTTGGTGTTCGAGCCTTTGATTCTGCGAGCTGAGAGAGTGTGAAAATCTGTGCAACCTTAACGGAGTGTGCATGAGTGTCAAAAGGAAAAAAAAGAAATAAATAAAAAGAAGCCGATGTCTGTTGAACAGCTCAAGCACAGGAGGCAACCCGGCCTCTGGTGAGAGCTGCAGGAAATAATGAAATGACAGCACAGCCACAATATATATACTGGACCTACAGTACCGTCACTTTATGACTACTGTACTTACAAAGTGTGAATAATAAAATGATTAATGGCTGCATTCCATTTAGCTTCTTCAATTTCAGGACTTGAATAGATCAGAGCCATTGTGAAAGGGATAGTTCACCCAAAAATGAAAATTCAGTCATTATCTACTCACCCTCATGCCGACTGAGGGACAGGGTTTATTTTTTTAGTCTGCAAAATACTGCTGGAGTTCCACAGGAAAACGGTGATGCAGAATCTCCCAAATAATGGAAGTGAATGGTGACCAGTTGTCGAACGTGAAAAACAAGTGGAAAAAAACCCCAAAATGCCTCCATACTGCTTGCCTGGCATAAGCCTCCTAAAGTCCCATGATTTGCACACTCTCACATTACACACAGCCAGTTCAGACAGTGTACATGTGCACAATGAACGTGGCTCCAAGCTAAGGATCTACAGTGAAGATTCTGGCTAAAAACATGGTGTAAATAACATTTTTTTGGTCAACTTGGCATTTCGGGGTTTTAGGAGACTTTACACCAGATAAGCAGTATGCAGGCATTTCATGTCTTTATTCAGTTGTTGTTTTTTTACGTTTGAAGACTGGTCACCATTCACTTCCATTGTTCGGGAGATTCTGCAACACTGTTTTCCTGTGAAACTCTTGCATTGTTTGGTGGTGAAAAAAACCAAACACGACCTTCAATTGGCATGAGGGTGAGTTTATTGTTTGTTTGATTGAATTTTCGTTTTGAGTGAACTATCCCTTTAATGTCAGAGTAGGAAAAGCACAGGTGGCACTAAGTGGATTGTTACCATATCATGCAGCCTTACTGCAGTCTTAGGCCCCGATTCAACAGTGTGCCGTTTTGGCAGGGAGAGGCATCAGTTTCCAGTGGTTTTCTGCAGGCAGGAAGTGTTTTGCACATTGTTAATGTGCCACAGGTGCCAGGCATTTTGGTCACTTACAGCGCCTTGTGTTTTTGCAGGAGCGCTCTGAACGCCTTCAGTTGAAAAATGTTCAACTCAGTGTCATTGACATTTTTTTCTCATTGTCCACTTGGATGATTAATTGAAAGACAAGCCGTCAGTGGCGGAGACCACAAAGTTTACAGTTTTGCAGCTTAGGGACAACAATCATGGAGGACAAACTAGTGTTGCTGTTGCTGGTTAGCTGGAGCTATATGATTTTACTGATTGTGGTTACCAGAATTTGAACAGCAGCCTGGAGGCAAATTAGTGCAGTACTTGAGATTTTGGGTAAGTTTTTATTCTTATAAACTAGCAACTATAACATACTACAAAGTTCACTTTTTTTTTTTTTTTATCAAGGTAACGTTAGCTCAATTTCAACATCGCCATGGGCAAGATGCCCTGTGAATTCTCCTCTTTCTGAGGGTTTCACACAGATCTGTGTTTCCCTGTCCATGGCCTCGATCCCAACATTTTGTAGGTTTTTGACATTTTACATAAGACCTGCTCAAAAGATGACTTGAACCACTGCAAGAATGGCAAGTTTCTCATAAAGGATCATTTTTGCTGCCAATTACAGTGTCACTGTTGTCGCAAGAAAATCATTATACTTCCAGCCAAGAATAAATGGCTCAACCATCTGGACATTCTAATTCTTCTTTCTTAATGGAACTGCCATCCAAAACATTCTGTGTTCAAGAACAAGGCCTTCTATTCAACCCTGTTGGGAAATTTAAGGGCATTATACAGGAAGATGAGGCCTCACTGCCAGACTGTCCCAACCTGTTGGAAACAGATAGGCATTCTTTCTTGAATTCTGAACGTCTCGGAAAGCTTGACATTTGTTTTCCCTGCTCTATTTCCTACTCCAAGGGAATAGTCCACTAGTCCACAAACCATGTTCATTCATATTCAAATTACCATATGCAAAAGGCTGACATTTTCCTTCTGAACGCCAAGATGTGGTTCCTCACCAGTTATCCCTAAATCTTTCCTATACAGATGGGAGAATAAAGGGCTGATCTCCAATCAGTTGTGAACTTAGGAGAGGTCTAACCACTGTCAGCTGTCTTCTCATTAGCAGAAATACATGGGATCTCTGTTGATGACAGATCTTTGAACTCAATAACATTGAATCAGTTGACCTGTGACTATCTGACCAACCTCTAGGGAGGCAGACCAAAGGGTCAGTAAACCACACACTTGATTGGACAGTAAGTTCAAAGCCACTTTTAAAGTAATGTGCCACTTAAGGACCAAGCCTTAAGTAAATATATGTTGGTTCTTTTATACAATCCATTAAACTTAACAGATGTGAGATGTACCATATTGGTTTGAGATTTTTTTTTAAACTATGCATCTCTGTGTTTGTTAGAAACTGTTAGAAGCACAGATTCAAAAAATACTGCTTTGGCCTAATCCCTTATGCACTGTTAATCTCACACTGTCTCTCACACACACACAATAACACACACACCTACGCACCTGGGATTTAGGACGCTGGCTTAAGCCGAGACAACCCGTTGATAAAGCAGTGAGATGATGTATAGCTATAATGATACGGGCCTAATACTCTATGAATCCTTAATCAAGGCCCGGGCAGGACTATTCCACCGAGACACCACGGATTAACATGCGAAAGGCTTCGTTCTACTGAGCCTGATCCCATCTCCCCTTACCTCTTTACGCCACTTCACCCCTGACCACCGTGATGAGCCAGAAACACGCAGACAAAAGAGACTAAGACGTGAAATTATCGTGTCAGTCAGCCAGACAGCAGCAAGGGAAGAGAACAGAGCACTTCATTGTGTTAGAGGCATTTGTCTGTGACACTGACTATTTTATAAGTCTGAGAGATTTTTCGGAATATTAGACATTGATCAGTTTACCTGGAAACAAACATTCAAACAAACTAAACTTTTAGCTATGCTCAGTGATACCTCCTGAATAGCAGGGCTGCCAGTTCTCACACTTGGGAGAGAGAGTGTGACGCAGATGAGACATTATCTCTCAGACCACATACGCCTTTTCTCACGCAAACATGGTAAAGGCAGCACTTTTCACAGATTGTCCTTGACTGCACCAGTCATCATCTGTCGTTCCATTTGAACCAAAAGCCTGCAACAACAATTCATTGAAATGCATGCTCTGTTGGAGCAGCCAATAATGGTTTTGTGTTCAAGACACCCGCCGAGGGTGAGTAGAGCAAGACTGGAGAGAATGCGCATTGTTTGCACTGTGCGCCCATCTTTCCATGAGTCTATGTTTGCATTGCAGTTATACTGACATAGTTGAAAGAGGGTTCACTATGCAATGGTAAGCACCTTCCTCACTGAACAACTTATTATCTCGGGAGTCAGAGTGGCTCGCATTTCAGTTACTGACATGGTTTCAGTCACCTTACCTTGACAGATATGCAATGGAAGAAGTACTCAGATCCTTCACTTAGGTACAAGTACCAATACCACGATGTATAATGAATGAATCAAAGCTCATCTTAGTTTATTTAAAGAGAGAAACTTGAATTCAACAGGTGATTGGTTGTGTCTTTGTTCACTGGCTCTGGAGGCTGGCATGTGATAAAACTTCAATTTTAAGCCATTACTACTATAACACAGCAAGATGACATTTTCTCTTGGTTATTTTACCTCCTACTCTGAGGTGATTTGTGTTTGCCTCCAGTTTTACCTTTGTTTTGCTTCTACCTAACATTGTGACATAATCCTGACGTCGGCTCAAAAAGGGTCTATAATACAATATTAAAATCAAACATAAATGTCACAAAATACTTCATATGCTTAGAAATTGGCAGCCAGTGCTAACAGTGTTAGCATTCATGGGTGAATGGTGACACCTTGCAATCAATGAGCCAATCTCTAAAACATTTGCATGTATTGCTTTTAAGAATCTGCTTTTAAGTGTGAGTTTCACTACCGGGAACAATCACACACAGCCCTCCGTACACCATGGTTTCAGTGTTGTGATGTAGCAAATACTCCTCAGCAGAGATAAGAGGAACTGAACTGCGAACAAGTGGCAGGTCTCCCTTTTCCTCTCCCCTGTCTTCTCTCCTCTGTCCTCGCTTCCCTCTGCACTCGTCTGTTCTCTCTTTGCTGTAGGGCCTAGCGTCCTGTCTGGACTTGTAGAGTCGGAGCTGCCTCATGACACACACACACACACATATACACATGCGAGCTGAAACTCACACATCAAAGCAACGAGATAAGTACAGACACAGCTTGACTGAAAGTGTGAGACAGTAGGTAGGAGGCAGTGGCCGGGAGGCAAAGCCATTTCTCTCCATTTGTTTTTTTTTTTTTTTTATGGAGGTGATGGATGAAGATAGGACCGTCTCTTTATCTCACTCTCTCTCTGTCTCTACCTCACTTTGTGTGTGTGTGTGTGTGTGTGACAGAGAAAGAGAGAACACGTGGGTGTGTGTAAGACAGTTTGCGTGTAAGAGAGGGCGTGGGCATTTCATGTGTCATCGACAAAACAAAGCTCAAAATTGTATGTGTTGTCCATGTAATTGTATGTGTTGGGTTAGATTACTTGGAAATGTAGCCATTTACTGAACACAAATTACATGGAATTTTGTGTAATTAGTAAGGTAATTCATTGGATTACAAAAAAAGTGTCATTTAATCTGAATATTACCTCAAAATCAAACACTGAACATTGAACATTGGTTATGTATTTTGTTGTATACTTAAATTATCCCAATTTTTTCCAACAATATTCAATGAAAAACCATAATTTATTCAAGGTAACATTACCTGCCAGCTGTTGATAGCTAAGTGCTAGTTGCTTTAATCTCTGGGAAAACATGGGATGCCTTGGACACATTGGAGTGAGAATGGAGGTCAGTGAACATGACTAAATATCACATGAATAAGACTTTAACATTACCCGCATGTGCCATGTCACGTGGTTGTTTAACAACGAAGACAACAACTCCCATGATCCCATGCTACTCCACGATGTCTTTAAACTACATCTTTTGTTATTGTTTTTATTGTGAGAAACCCCTAGTGTGTGTTTAATTGGGAAATGGTTATCATGAAATAACGTTTCATAATTTTAAAATGGCCATATTTTAAAGATGTACTCAAATGTGAAATTACACATTTTTTTTCAAATGTAATCGGGGCTGATTATAGTTGTTTGTTGCATTCTGATTATCAAATTCCAGTTACATCTAATCTATTACTACTACAGCTGGGGATTACTGCACTGAAGGGGTGAAGGGACCTATGAAATAACCAGACAAACACACACAAGAAACCAGCATGCCTCAGTATGTAAACAGTATAGAAACAGTTTGCACATAACACGAAATAAGTGATAAAAAATGCAGGAAAACATACAGCAGTATGATAGTATGTGTTTTGTGTTTCGTCATAAATGGCTGCAATAAAAAATCCAGCAATACTCTGGGGGATTGTAACTTCAAATTCAATAACATTTGTTATTTAAATACTGTGTGTTTGTGTCATTGTCATCTGTATCGCTTTGTTCAGTGTTCAATCAGTTTTATTCAGAGGGTTTTCAAAGGTTTTTCTTATTTACAAGAACATTACTTGATACGTTGTCACTGTCTGGTCTTTGATTCATGGCTTTGAAATGTGGATAAAAATATCAATGGAATAAGTAAAACAAAGAATCTTAGTATTAATGCTGATCTGTTAAGACTATACAAACTGTATAAAGCATATGTGTCATTTTCTGTGTAGGAATTAATGGTTATGGATACAAATACACGTTTTCTAGAACATGTCACATGTGTGGGTCCTGTATAAAAATGATACAACCTCAAACCTTCTTTTTGTTTAAACATGTTCACATACAGAACTTTTAACAGCATTTTTTAAAATCTTTTTTCACCTTTCAAACATTCACTGGGTTACTATTGTCTTGACAGCATGTTGCTCCAAGTTAGACCTAAGCTTTTATGTGATAGTTTAAGTTTATAGATCGTATGGGATTATACCTTTTCTTCTTTTCCAATATCCAATCCAGTGATTTTGGCCAGTATTGGGCTTATACCAATGCTGACTATCAGTCGCTGACTTGTGTTGTCTGAGTAGTTTGTTAAGTTTGCTATCGTATTAGAAAATGCCAATGCTTTTTTGTGTTGGTTGAGAACAAGTTGGTTTATGTTGGGAATTGTCATCCTTCTCCTTGGTCTGTTTATACATGGCTGTTAAATTTCTTTTTTTTTTTTTGTACATGACTACTTGTCCCTTATGTTGAATTTCGTCACTGAGAGCAGCATCCTGCCTCTGATTCCATGCTTCTTGCAACAGTATGTTGTTCCACACAACCATCTGGCGGTCACCAGAAATTATCTCACGACCCCCTTGGGGGTCCCGACCCACAGGTTGAGAACCACTATTCTAGTTAATGCTATCTACTTTGACTTCACACACCTAACACGTGGCTGTACATCTTTACTGTAGTTGTTTGCTGTGAAGGGTAAAAATACAAATAATCTGTTTAAATAAAGTGTTGTGTTTTTTTTTTCCTGCATGCAGATGCATCTGTCTGGACTGTGCAGGACTGTGAATGAGTCAAATGTTCCCCAGCCTGCAGAGCGAGCTGCTTTCACTCACATTATTTCAGTAGAATTGTTTTCCCACCTGCCCACTTTGAGACCTCAAGCTGTTTCTTATGTGTTTCTTCTATTAATTTATTCCATCTGATTTTTTTTTTTTTTATCATCTGGTGTTTCCCATGAGATTTCTTTTTGATTTTGTTTGTTTATTCTTTTGTTATTTTTGCTTCCCATCAAACCTCCTTCAGAGAACGCTGGATAAAAGTTAATCTTAGATTCGCCAGTCTTCAAGTCTTCAATATGAAATCGCACAAACAAACTCTCCAGGCGTTTTCTGCTTGGTGCTGAGGTTTATCCATAACACACGGTTGTTTCAAAAGTGAAGATGCTCTTGATAGCCGCGCAATGTATTTGCATGACACCTTGCAGCAGCAAAAGGTGTTTGCATGAGAGTGTCAGGTTATACTGGCCGCACTGTATGAGTGCATGAAAATGATTGGATGTTACTAGTCAGCTGATGGCCAAACAGCTGGTGAGTAAGCCACTGATTATGAAATATAAATGAAGCTAATGCTATGCTCTAGCTACAGCTAGTGTCATAGAATAGCAACATGTTGCATTGCATTATAATTTTTGTGCTGAAAAAGCCATCATATACTACAACTTAAAGGAGAAATCTCTAATATATTTACTGTAATAAATCATAAAATAACCATGATGTGTTATTTGTGATCAAGGAAATATGTCAAGTTAAATACTTTCAATTTCAGTTCTGGACCGTAATAATTGTTTTGTGCTGTCTCTTATACACATCTAGATGTGTATAAGAGACAGGAGTTTATTTTTTGCACTTAATGTAATTAGGATCAATTTTCTCATTTGAATCATGCAGTGTTCATGAACAAAAGGATCACTTCATGAATACAGATTGGTGAAATTATTTATAAGTGTGATCATGACTGATTAGATGCATGATGGGAAAGAACCATTTTTTCATAGATGTAAAAATTCATAGCAGGAAAAAAAATAAAAATATCTGAAGTAAGGTTTTAGAGGCTGCTGAGACTGATGGCACCCTGATCTCAGGCAGCATCTATCTGCATCAGATAAGCCTTGCCAAGCATCTTTACACAGATGTAGGTAAATAGACATAAATGGTGCTACTATACCACCACCTCAAACACACACACACACACACATGCACACAGGATTAACTGTGCCTCCCCTCCTCTTTGTTCAGGGGACTGTATTTGTCTGAATTCTAGGTGGACCACCAGCAGGGAGGAACAGGCTGATCCGCCGACCCTCCACACAGCTGAGCCGGCACCGGACCATCAACCCCACAGGTGGCTCTATTATCCTGGAACAAGTGAATGTGGAGTGCCGCTGGGCCCCGTTTTTTTGCCCATCTACGTGGCCTTGTAAGACCCTAACCCAGACCTTTCTGCCTTACTGACCTCAGTGAACCACTTGGTCATGCCGCTTTTAAACTAGGACTGGTTGCTACTAGCGCAACAAAAAAGGCTGGTGAATCAAAAGAGGATAAATAAAGAGTCAATCA
>JAJHUR010135269.1:2500-10474 GCA_027495735.1 Lutjanus campechanus
TTCTATTCTAAACTTGGAGGAAAAGGTTTTGTAATAGTTGTCAAAGGTAAAAAAAATGATGAAAAGTTTTCAATTAAAGATAAAAGAGTAAGAAGGAAAAATTGTTTAAAAATTGGGATAAAAAAGTAAAAGTTTAAAAAATGTGTATACAAGAATAAAATAAAGAAATATGAAATATAGTGTTCTACCTTATGTTGGGAAAAGAAGGTTGGAAAAAAGAGCTGGGGGTTATTTGTAAAAAAGACTTTAAAATTTAAATCACACTTGTCAAGAAAGTTATTGAGTGTTGGGTCCTAAGTGCTAGGTCACTATTTGAAGGTTATTAGTAGAGTGCCAGTTAAGGGATTAAACTTCAATTAGTGATCTTGGTTATGGGCCAACCCCAGTAATTGCGAATAGTGTGTGTAATACGTCGGCTCAATGGTAAGTTAAACCCCATATAAAATGTAAAAATTAGGTAAAGGTGTATAGAGTCCCTTGGGAAATGTGTCCAGCCTCTTGATCCAGGTCCTTTCTGCAGCTCTACGTTGGTTACGGGTCCAGCCGGCCCGGCTTTCCAAACATTTGATGGTAAGGTTGTTTAAGCCGTGTTTCTGGAAATTTTGTACTAATGGTGTGTCTTTTTTCTTATTTATTTTGATGTTGTGTCTATGGCCCACATTCTAGTGTGGATGTTGTTGCCGGTTTCTCCCACGTATTGTTTCTTGCATTTCCTGCATTGTATTAGGTAAATGCAGTTGGTGGAGGACGTGTTGAGGCCAGGTTGTAATGGGAATCTAGCTCCCGTGTGATAGTTATTTGCTGTGGCGGAGGTGTGGGTTTTGGTAGGGTTTGTTTTTTGGGGTTGAAGTTGGGGGAGTTTTGCTCTCACAAGTAAGTCTTGTAGGGTCGGGTTCCTTTTGAAGGCTGAAACTATTTGATAGTTTTGCCACCTGGGTGATGAGAGGGTTTGGTTGAAATTGTTCTTGAGGGCTGTATGTATCCTGCGTGCGGCAGATGAGTACACCGAGACTAGTGGTATTACTTGTTTCGGTGTATTTGGCGGTATGGTAGTGTTGTGGGTAGGAGTTGTCAGGGATTTGTGAATCTTACGTAGGAAGGATCTGTTGTATCCCCTAGTGCGGAGGGAGCGGAACAAGTTTTTGGTGGCCGTTTTATAGTCTGCCTCTTGCATGCAGATTCTCTTATATCTAAGAAGTTGTGAGTACACTATACCCTTAAATGTGTGTGGTGGGTGGAAACTGATTTTGTGGAGGAGGGAGTGGGAATCGGTGGGTTTAAAGTACACTTTTATGTCCAAATGTCCCGTGTTAGGGAAATTTGGTCCTTTAAAAGTGGTTGTGTCCAGGAAATTTATTTCGGTTTTGTGTAATGTAGGTTGTAACTTGATGGATGGGTGGTGGGCATTCAGAATCGTCACAAATTGTTTGAAATCCTCCTCCGTGTGTGTCCAAATTCCCCAGATATCATCTAGGTAGCGGAGGAAGATGAGCGGGTGTTTTGGGCATTTTGGGAAGACTATGGCCTCCCACTCTGCCATGTAAATGTTTGCATATGCCGGGGAAAAGCGTTTCCCCATGGCCGTACCTTTGATTTGAAGAAAATGTTTTCCGTCAAATTCAAAGTCATTACAGGTGAGGTTGATGTGTAATAATTCCAGTAAATGTTTATCAGGTCTGGTAATGTCTGGGTATTTGAGGAGTGTCTGCTGTACCGCCGACATCCCCATTTGTGGATCGATGTTTGTGTAAAGGCTTTCCACATCCATCGAGAATAGAAAACAGGTCGGAGGTAGAGTAAGGTTTTTGACTTTATTAATGAAGTCTGATGTGTCTTTTAAATACGATGGGTGTCTGGTAGATAGCGGATTCAGGTAGTGATCTATAAGCTCAGCCGAGCCATAGGATTCATTGCCACAATCTGAAACTATAGGTCGTCCAGGGGGTATTTTGTGAGGTACTGTCCAGGTAGTCGGGTCTTCATGTATTTTAGGGAGTAGGTAGAAATACCTCGGTCTGATTGAGGATTCTCCTTTTAGATACACGTTTTGGGATTTTTTAAGGAAGCCTAGTGCTGTCATGTTATCCAAAATGGCATGTATTTTTTTGGTGGTATTTGGGTAAATGGGTTTTGATAAAGCACGGTAGTATGTCTTGTACTGTAGTTGTCTAAGGGCTTCAGTGATGTAGTCTTTTCTGTCCATTATGACTACCCCCGAGCCCTTATCTGCGGGTTTAATCACAATGTTAGTGTTATTGCGTAGTTCTTTTAATGCTATGTACTCTGTTGGGGATAAATTTCTCAGTTCTTTTTGTTTTTTGATTTGTGTCAGCACTTCCCTGTCCTTATTTATTAGTGTTTGTAGTTCGGGTGAAAGGCTGGTGGATGGGGGTTCCCACAACGATTTCAAGCGGAAGGGTTGTAGGTTATAGTTAGTTTGATGTGGAAAGTGGGCGGAGAGTTTTAAACGGCAGTGGTACCTGTGTGTGTGTTCTTGTAACAATTGACATATGTTTTTATGTGCTGTTTGGGTGGGGATGAACGAAAGACTTACTTAAAACTTGTAAATGTGTGTCTGTAAATTGAATCGAGGAACTGAGGTTGACTATCGTTTTGTCCTCTTCTGGTTTTACGGATTCGGTGCCGGTAAGATCTAAAAAAAAGACTGCCAGTGGTCCCACATGGCCTGGGCCGTTTCAGGAGACCAATGTATGTTATCTCTTGTAGTTTGGAATTTTTCGTGTGGCAGATGTAGTATGTGGCAACCTGTTTCTCTGATGCATCTGTTGATGAAGTTAATGTTGGAAAAGTTGTCTAGAGGTAGTCGGTTGGAGTAGTTAATAACTGGGATTGCTATTTTAGCATATGGGAATGTATGGGGAGCTGTGGAAAGTAATGTGGTCATTTGTTTTCGGACCACCGGCCCCGCGGTCCGCTCGCGGTCGTTAATACCGAATGAAAGAAGGACATACTGTACATCAGGAGATGTAGGTGTTTTGTGTTTGAGGAGATGTATTGCGTGATAAAGTTTAGCCCCTGGATATGAGTCCACTTGGACCCTATTGTCATTAATTGGGGGTAGGCGTGAAAGATTAGAGTCGCCACACAGAATGATTGGTCTGGTGGGAGCCAGTTTCCAATTGTCAAGTTTGTCATTTTGGTGTTCATGGCGGGTGAACTTAGATGTATTGGTGGGTAAGTGTTGAGTGTTGTCAGAAGTAGTTTGAGTTAGGCTAGGTGTCAGTTGGGGGACTAGACCCGATTTGGGGTGCCCATAAAGGGTATTACGGGGGAGGGGGGGCATGTGGGTGGGGGGAGATTAGAGAGGGGGGAGGGAAAACGAGGTGGTTGTGGAAGTGTTGATGAGAGGCCAGGTGTAGATGTACATCTATTGTCTTGTATGGTTTGGTGTGAGGGTAGGAGAGGTGTTTGTCCGAAGGTATTTGCTGGGTGAGGGGGAGTACTAGATTCATGGATAGAAATTGTTGGTAGCGAGTTGTCTGTTGTATTTAGTGAATCTTCAAAATGGAGGGAGAAATTAATTTTGAAGGGGGTGGAAGAGTTGAATGTGTCATTTTGTGGACGCGGGGAGGTGGGAGTGAGGGGCGGCTCAAGC
Source organism: Lutjanus campechanus (assembly GCA_027495735.1). Taxonomy (NCBI): domain Eukaryota; kingdom Metazoa; phylum Chordata; class Actinopteri; order Lutjaniformes; family Lutjanidae; genus Lutjanus; species Lutjanus campechanus. Next base: position 6,117 of record JAJHUR010135269.1, read on the forward strand.
GGGTATCGAGCCGTGTTGTGGTCAGGGGAAGGGGGGGCTTGGGGCGTATGTTTGGTATTCAGTTTGTTTTGGCGGGTCGTATAAGGAGCATTTGTTGGTGTCTGAAAATCCGGTATCGAGAAGCCCAGGACACGTAAATCCGCAGCTGTTTGTTCTAAAACTATCTGTGAAATGTGGGGAAATCTTTTACGGGCCCAACGGAGGGCCATAGTCCAAGCCGTTGTACTTTCAGAAGGTGGTGTGGAGCGTAGTAGTTCTAACAAGGACTCTGTGGAACCCTCGTAGTGTTCTAAGATCTGCAGAGAAACGTGAGACCAGTTTTCTGCATTGCCCTGTAAAAGCGATAGTGTCTGTTCTGTGGGCAGACCTGGTGTTATGGTGTTGTTAAGCCAATTTTTAATTCTGTGACAATACTTAGGAGTGCGAATCAGTTCATTGGGTCCCTTAAGTTTGGTTAAGTGGTGTCTGGCACGAATTAACCCGAAAATGGTTTTGGTTAATTTTTGAGTGTTTGACGACGAGTTTGACGCGGTGTGTTCCATTTTAACGTTTTAATTCCGTTTCCTGGGAAATAAAAGAATAGAGGGAGTAGGGTAAAGAAGGGAGTAGGGTAAAGAAGGGGGGGGATAAAAAAGGGAAAGGAGAGTGTTGGGCCTAGCGACTCCTCTAAGGCCTGTGACAGCTGAGGCCCGCATGGATTTATGACCGCGGCACCTCGACAGAGCCTAGACAAAGGGAGTCCTCAGTGAACTCCATGTCCCATGATGCACTACGGCATCACACCTAGGTGTGATATCCGGAGGAGGGTCAAAATCCCGAACTCTCATTGGGTGAGAGTCTCCCGGGACCCACGTGACGCCCGCCTTCCGGCCGTGACGTCACCGTCACTATATCAACGGGGGACACCAGCGGACCGGCTCCTTTTCCGGACGACGCAAGTTGTTGATAGGAAGGAGACTCTTTATCCTGCTTTTGTCGACAAAGCCACGTGTCCTCTACTCGCTGGACGAGCTCAGGGACTTCACTTTCCTTTTGTTTTGCATTTTTCCTTTTTTGGACGTCATATTTTTCTTTTCTTTCCTGGATCCACACCGAGGACACTGTATCACACAGCCCTCGTTTCCTGCAGAAGTGAAGGTGCCATTCGCCTTCAATATACCCGCTGTCTTCCCCGCAACCCCGCCGAGGATCAGCGCTACCGTACGCCAGCTGGTACGGACCTCGTCGTGTTCGAGCTGCAGAAAGCCGAGCTAAACACAGGACGGCGAGAGACGCCCGACTACCGAGTAAGAAAGAGGCCAACTTACTATTTAGTGTCTGGGCAGAGTTTAGGTTAATTATCTGTGTTGTTGAAGTGTTTAAATACTGTGTGCTGCTGACGGTTGTTTCTTAGAGTTATTATTGTTTTTTTATCTTTATTTTTCTCTGTGCTTTGTTTCTGTCGCCGGCCGCCGTGCCATTTTGAAACGTAGTTAACTGTATCCTTGTTTCTCTCTGTGCCTTTGTTTCTGTCGCTGGCCGCCGCGCCACTTTGAAACTTAGTTAACTGACGTCACGGGACCGCTCCCGTGAGTGTTGGTCGGGTGTGTGAAACGGCAGATCGGCTTTTATCTGTTAAAACCGGCGAACGCGGTAGACGGATCTTAAACGCCACTACCCGCGTCCTTGTGTGATTAAAGGCGATCTCCGTGTTGCACCCCATCTAGCTTTGTGCCTTACTCTCTCTCACTCTTTCTTTCCTTTGCCCCCACTTCACCTACTGAGCAAACACACGCTATACACCCATACATGTTTGACTACATAGTCACTCCCCATAAGTGGTGAGCCAGCCCTTAGTGTAGTGCTGCTATTCGATCTCCTCCCCCTCTATAGCAGTACACATTAGCTTAGGCCATCAGCCACATACTTTTTAAATCACGCGGTCACTCCTCTGGCCGGAACCAGAACACACCACCTTTCTCCACGTGGCACGTTCAACTTCCTACCCCTCCTCCTTCCTTCTCTCTCTCTCTCTCTCTCCTTCATACACACACACACACACACACACACACACACACACACACACACACACATATACACACCTGTCTCTTATCATAGCCTAGTAGAAATAGTTGATTGAAATAATCGAAGTATATGAGTGTTTGTTCATTGAGTGTGAGGTCAATTGTAAATTGATTATTATTCTTGCTGAATAAACATTGCTATATTTCTTAAAAGCAACGTCTGTGACTGTGTGTGTATGTATATTCTGACAAAAAGCTGATTGACAGAGTCTGTGCTCGGATCTCACGATCCTTTGTCTGATTAAGTTAAATGTTAATGCCTTTCAGGTCTTAATTAATTAATTAATCAATTTTGAGACTGATTTTTATATTAAGGTTATTGGTCCCTGTTTACAGGGTGGTGCCCCGATTTATTAATTTTATTAACTTTTAATAATTTTAATATTTTTATTATTTTAATAATTAATAATTATTTTAATAATTATCAATTATTTGCTAATAACCTTGTATGCTCCTCTGGTCCCAACAAGAGAATGAAATATAAAATTAGTACGAGTGGTGTCTGTCAAGTCTTATTTGTAAGAATATATCGGCATGAAACCTTCAGGAGTTTAAAATAGAAATTTAAAAAGTATATATATTTCTCAAAAATAAAAACAAGCAAAAAATAAAAAAAATACACATAAAACCCCCACCCCGAGATTTCAATTTGTAAAGTTGTATTGAAAATGAATATGTTTGGGTCGTCTGGTATTTACAAGTGACTTCAACTAACCATCAATGGTCCGAATGAGCTGTTGGTATTTACAAAATCGTAAGTAGTCCCGTGAATAAACAATGTTTAAATTATTAACTCAAAACGAAATTTAGGACACATCATCAGTAGTGGACCTCAGTTTCACAGAGTGTTTCAGTGGACCTCAGTTTCACAGAGTGTTTCAGGGTTACCTGCGGGGGTGGGTGGTAAGTGGTTGGGATTAGGTATTAAAATGAGGTTAGGTGTGGTGATTGATAAATCACATCAAATCTCCCCAAGCAAGCCCATTGGCGTAGCTCAGTTTGGTACAGAGAATTGATGGAGAAGGCACTGGCCGGCGCTTGCCCTGTAGATTCCTCGACAGATCATCCTAAGACCTCATATCATAAATATTGAAATGTTTTGTGTTTTTTACGGTCATTTTTATGGTAGTATGTAAGTTTCCTTTTGTATTATTTTATTGGAAGAATCGAATGTATTTTAACTGAGGGGGGCAGAAAAGCAAGAAGGGGGAAAGGAAACAGAGGGAAGGGAAGAGGAAGAAGGGGAGTAGAGGGAGGGGGGGAGAAGGGAAAAATAAGAACGGGTAGAGAAATGAAAAGCGACAAACAAAACAAGAAACAGGGAAAAAAAAGGGAGGGGGGGAAAAAAGGTGGGGGGGGCGGGGAAAAAAGGAAAAAAAAATAATAATAATAATAAGGGGGAAAAAAACAAAAAACATTAGCTGTCCGACCTGGAACATGAGAAGGAAAAAATTGTTTTTATCAAGCAACAATATTATGACAAGCCGCGTTGAATGGGGGGGTGGAGGCTGTGGGAGAAGAAATTATAGTATGACTGGGGGAATCAAGCATGTTCATTTAACCCCGTGGGTCTGACCGTGGCCAAACGCTGAATCCAGACGTGTTCAGCATGTCTCCTCTGCCCCTGGGTCCAGAGTGGATTTGATTCGAGACCTGAAATAATCAAAGAGTCAACCGAGTGGTGTTGGAAATGGTTAACTAAGGTAGTTGAGAGGTTATTAAGTCGGATAGATCGAAGATGCTGTTGGAGACGGCATAACATGGAATTTTGCGTTTCCCCGATGTAATGCATCTGGCACTGAGAACAAGTAATGATGTAAACGATATTGCTGTCCAGTAACGTGAAGAAACGTTGTGGAGGATAACCGATGTTTGAGTGAGGGTTATAAATAAATTTCCTGTGTTTGAGATAAATTATTTCAGAGTTACAGGATTTTTTTGTGTGTGCAGAAAAGGTGGATTTAACCAAAGCAGAAGAGGAAAGAAACGGAGAAGAAAAGGGGAGTCTTAGGTTCAGGCATGTAAAAGGATTGGTTAGGTTAAGGGTAGGGTTGGGTTAGGGTTGGGGTTAGTGAAAAAAGTCATATGTTGACCTATTGTGCACTGGCCTGCTGCGTTCACTGACCTACCTGAAGAATCCGTCAGCACACCTGATGGGAGGGGGTGGGGGCTATTTGATAAGTAGTACGGAAACCCAAAAGTATAATTGTCTCCAAATACATACAGTGCCATAATAATGTAGATTAATTCTGTTTATTGCCAGCAAAGCCGAGTGACCTACAGTAAAGGAAAAGG
>JAJHUR010135270.1:0-13479 GCA_027495735.1 Lutjanus campechanus
GGAGGAGGAGGAGGAGGAGGAGGAAGGGAGGCTCTTCTGGGAAGCACGGTTAATGCGAGGCGTAATTATAAGAGATGGCGGCGAACGAATTAAAACTGACCAGGAGCCGGCGTGCTGAAATCGAACCTAATTGGACCAGATGAACGAATCTAAAATGAACAAAAGTTTATGGGAAGAGGGCTTAAATAAAACTGCGGATGCGGTTTGTTCCATGTGAAAGGCCGCCTCCGGCCGTACTTGGTACATGCTGCTAAGTCTGTCCCCAAGGAAACTAAATGTCAGATTTAATGTTGCGCAGCAGTAATGACTGTGCTGATGGTCAAATGGGCGCTTAGACAGCTCAGTGTAAAATCAGGTTCATATTGCAACGCTGTACTTGAAACATCCTGAAAAAAAGACTGTATCAGATTAGCCTCTCCAGTATGTTGCAGCAGCATACAAAATGTTGCATGATCAATGAGCTAACGGTTAATGCGACCGTAATTAGCATCATTTATAACACCTGTGTTTACCCTGCTATGTCATATCAATATGGCTGCCGTGAAAAAAGGGTCTATAAACATGCTCATGCGACTCAGGCATGGTGCTGTGTGGATTAGAGACACATGACTTCAAAGATATTTTTAATGCAAGAAGTTTAAAATGATTATAGTTTTGGTAGTTTTACTGACAGACCCTGATGTGTCACTCGTTTGTTTTCCTCCTCTGCCTTTTTTCATCTTCCACCTCTTTTTCCTTCTTCTTCTGCGTCCTCAAAACGCCCAGTCTGACTCACTGCTGGGATGGATATAGTTAGGATTTTATCGATACTTCTACCCTTATCAATACTACTCATTGATTCAGTACTTTAACAATACTCTTATAGGTACTTTTTCATTTCCGAAAGCTTTTTAAAAAAAAAAAAGATTGCTAAACGAGTTTTAATACATACCTATATTTTATAATAGTGTATAAGTCTTTCCCCACCATTGATATGATATCTCGTCAATTGCTGTTTTCACTGCAAGGCAGTAGGGGACTCTGTGACGCATCATCTGACAAAAGTGTGTGAGTGTGTGAGCAGAGTGGGAGTGAGCGGGGAGTGCAAGCGGGGCAGGGTTTGATGGAGCGTGGTGTGGCTTTTTAAAAGGATGGAGCAGCGCCTTATCTTCCGCTCCATCCTGCTCCGATTTCGCTCAGGTACCACTCACACCACGAGTCCAAGTGCCGATTGCATTGCGATCCGGGCACAAAGCCTGCTGCTCTCGCTGCAGCCCCCAGACTTCCACATTAGCCGGTACACAGTAAGGCTGCTGACACTGTGGCCCCTAAGACACATGCTGTAGCCTGGTCAGACAGCATTCCAGCCCCTGGGCCTCTTCGACAGTATTTTGGATTGGGGGGGGGGGACACACACGCACCTAATGTTAGCCACACTGGTGACTGTTTTTTTTATCACTTCATATTATGTGTTTCACATAATATGAAGTGATAAAAAAAAACAAAATTAAAAAGTTGAAGTCGATAATCTACTTAGAAAACATCAGTCTCTCTGTTTTTTTGTCTCAACAGTGGATTTTTTGATGCATCCAACCACTAATCAAGTGTTTACAAAAAGGAATGAATGAAGCTAGAACAAAACATTTTTTGTGCCTGAAACTAGAAACTTTGTTTTTTCTTTTGATATATTCCATGTTAACATATTCATAGAACTGAATGCTCTGTGGGTGTTGAAAAATCAGTGAATTTTGTCAAAAATGCTGGCGCTGGCTGGCGACTGGCGGGGACAGAGTTAAATCGATGTTTTTAGAGCAGCAACAGTAATGTTTACAAAAGCAATGCTGCTATATAAATGTGATAATATCTCACCGGAAACAAATCTAAATTTGTTTGTAGCAAATAAATTAAATCATATTAAGAAAAGGAGGTGGTTGCTCTGTGTACTCGGGAAAATAAATCATTTTGCTGACATCAAAATACTGAGTGAAGTTTTATAAAGCATGAAGAAGACAGACATCAGTCAGTATCTTCACCCTGTCCTCTGTCCTCCTCCATCACTGTCTGCTACTGCTGGGAGAGGGAGGAGGGCTTTTTTTTTTTTTTGTCTCAGCTTGCGGTAAGTTTACAACAATGTGAAATTTTCAGATACGTGGCAAACTAGACAACATACAGACTGCTTTTGTTTGAGCTCGTTTGTAACAGTTCACCATCAGAGATAGCGTGCTGTGCTCCACATGCTTAACTGCTCGTTGAAGTGGTGGATTGATAGTTTTGGCTTTTTAAGTTGAAGTTTTATTGCACTTACATAAAGTAACAAGCACAGTTGTGGTCAATCTTCAAGCTACTAACTGTCTACACTCGTGAGAGGAGGGGCTTTCACAGCCCGCTGCAGTGTTATAATACTTTGCACTGTCAAAAAGTACAGATAAAAGAACTGATACCATCGGAGCTTATCAGTACTACGATCTTTAAAAAATGTAGCCCTGGGGCCTGTTTAATCCTGAGTTTCACTGCACATCTCTATGCACAGGAGATATGGTTAAATTTATTAATGATTCTGTTTAGCAGCTATAACCTGAAAGTGAAATGAACACAGTAAAATACTGTACGAGATGTGGATTAAATTAAGCTGACACATTGCTATAAACTCTACTTACTTTTAAACTTTATTTTTTCAGACTTTCCCCAGTTGCTGGAAGGTCTGATTCTAAATTAATTAAAGGCATAATCTGTAACATTTCTGATTAAAATGTCTAAAGACAGTTGGGCCTGTGTTTTATATTTTGTGTACTTACAATATCCCAAGTATTTTTAACAATGTTCAAACCCAGAGAAATCTGTCATTTTATTTTAGGTATCAATACATGTCATTTGGCAGCCTGTTAGTGGTGTCATATCCCCTATACTTCCATAAAAAAATAAAAATAAAGAGTGAGAAAGTCTTTATATGGAGGAGGGGTGTGGGATTTATGAGTCAAACAAACACAGGACTTTCAACCAAAGGTGGCCAATGTTCATGTGCCAAAAGTCATTATTATCTAAAGTCATAAGTTACATAACAGTACATGTGTCGTGTGACACATCAATCACGTCATGTGACGTTTAATGTACTGATTTTAAACCAAACCATGTTTTTTTCTCAAACCGAACAAAGTAGTTTTGCTGCCGAACTAAACTGTGGCACAATGGTAACAGCCTGTTTAAAAGGCTTTCTGGCAGTGTCTCATACAGATGCTAAAAGGTAACTAGTATGAGACGCTGAGGGGCTCGACAAAGATGTCATTATTTGAGGACCCAGAATCAGAGCGGGTTGAAATGGAACCAGCTTTTCAGCCCTGATAATGGGAAATGTCGGATCCAGGGTTTTTGGCACATAACTCATAAAAGGAACTGAAAGTCAGGACAACTGGGCTTCTGCTACACCAGATTTGACCTGTTTTTTTTTTTAGTAGAAAAAAAAAAATCTGTCTCTTACAAGAGCCATCAACTAAATTGCTGGAGTACAAATATTAAAAAACAGCAGGGGGGAAGAGTGTTCCTTCCCTTTTTTAAATGCAGAGCCGTACAGCTGATTTATTGGCTCAAATGTAATTCTTTTGGGAAGTCTCCGAGGCTTTGAACAGGCTGTCCTACACACTGGACTGAGTGTCTGAATCTCTTCATCACTCCCACTCCCTCCACTCCCACCAGACAGTAACACTGTGCAGTTAACTGACACTGTGTTAAATGACCTCCAGTCAGAGAAGCTTTCAAACTTTAGAACATTCAGTTATTTCTCTCAGCCTCTCGCGGAGTTTGCGATGTGCAGCCTTCGACAGTCATTGGCTTAGTCAGCGTGGTAACTAAAATATGCAAGTGAAACAGCAGTGTGGCCCGTGTCCTACCACATCCTTATTAGATGTACTGTTTGCCCTTGAGAGAAAGCGGGCGAGCAGGAGACAGAGGGAGGGACAGGGGAGAAACCTTAATGTGATGTTCACTGGCACTTTTACAAAAGCCCCGTCCCCGCCGCTCTGGAGTGGCACAAAGCATCTGTCTCCATCATTCAGTGATGATGAAAAGTCACATTTGAATATTATGTAATCATCAGTGGAGGTTTGTTGTTTTTGTCTTCCTCCAGATGAATAGCATCATCTTTGCTTTTTGAGTTTACTTTCCTCCAGCTGCAAGAGTACCATTATCTAGTATTTGTTTCTTTTCCTCTGTAAAACACACACATCTTTACTTCTTCAAGTAATGTTTTATTTGAAGAGGTGTGCGTAAGACTACCATAACCATGTCATGACACCTGTCATGAACACAAAACAGTCTTATTAAAGACTTAGAGTGACACTTTATTTGAAGGGTGCCCACAGGCATGTCATTACAGCATCATAACCATGTTGTGACACCTGTCATGAACATGAAGCAGTCTTATGAAAGACTTCCGGTAACACTTAATTTGAAGGGGCATACATGAGACTGTTATTACACTGTCATAACCATGTCATGACACCTGTCATGATAGGGGTGGGCGATATATCGAATATACTCGATATATCGCGGCTTGCTCCACGTGAGATGTATGAAATTACTATATCGCGACCATCGAGTACAAATTGTCATGTAAATGTTTTAAGACGTCGCTATGTAATTCTCTTTGGAGTTTCGCTTCTTTCTCTCTCTCTTGGTGCTCCTGTCACATCAAGCAGCACACTCCCCCCGCCCATCCAGAAAACTCTCCTGCGCGCATGCCTGTTTTTGTATCAGGACTTGGCGACTTTCTCGCTAAATCTGGCGACTTTCCAAATCCTCTTGGCGACTGTCTTTTTGTCCAAAGCGATTAGCGACAAATCTAGCTACTTTTTCTGGTGTTATTGGAGACTTTTCTGGTGTTTTGGAGACTCTGACGTGAAATCACGTATCGTTCTGCAGTTACTGTCCTCAACGAGCAGCGGGTGCTGCCATGAGCCCCTCCCCCCGTCCCAAAGCACTCACAGGCGGTCAGTCTCACAGTAGCCTCGCGCTGCAGGTGTAGCTGCAGTCAGAGCAGAGAGGAGACCCACACCACTCCGCGTCCAGACTGTAAATAAATCGCACGTGATCCTGTCCTGGCTTACAGAGCGGGATGTAAATGTGAATGTTTCTTCACTGTCACACTAATATCGAATCTTATCGAAAGGTGTTTGTTTAGTTTTCTTAAGTTTGGTTTAGTTTCTAACCTTATGCTCCACTTAGGAGGCTACAACAAGTCACAGTAAAACATTTTTTGCCATAACTATAACATTTTTAACAATTTTTTGTATAGACTTTTTATGAAATGAGATATTAACCCTCTGATGTGTATCAAATAACTTATTCCTCTCTCCTACAGCGTCCATTACAATTACATGCAAATGGTCAATTATGCAAAGTAGGCAATGACATCATTTAGCGACTTTTAGGACAGCCAGTATTTACTTTCCTTACTGAGGAGTTGGCAACACTGAAATGTCTTTCTCAGGGATTCTTGTTAAATCCTTTTTTTTTTGTTGCTTTGAGCTCTGTTTTTTTAAGGGCTTTTGAGAACTAGGCCACAGTAGAAAAGCCTACCATGCCGTTATTTATTTTTATTTGTTAAAAGCTTGTGAGTGCAGCAGCCTGGTTTGAAATAAAAGGTTTGCTAAACTTAACTTGATTGTTATTTTCCCCTTTTTGCATGCAGATTTAAAAAACTCCAATAGAAGGGTCTGCTTGAATCATTATACTGGTCTCATTTTATGCATCAAAGGGTTGAATTGAACATTTATACAGTGATTTAGAGGAGAAATAAAAATATCGAGGTATATATCGTGTATCACGATATAGCGAAAAAAATATCGAGATATTGGTTTTAGGCCATATTGTGCGGCCCTATGTCATGACCTTGACAGTCTTTATGAATGTTTATGACTTGACATTGTTTGAGATGTCTTTGTTACAACAACTTGACATTAATCAAGCCAATAATGTCTATCTGTTCATCAGGTAACTCACCTTGGTACTGTACTCTATCGTCACACTGGCCTTATAACATTTAATGACAGCTTTATGACAAGTCCAAAATGTACCAAGGGAAATATTAATGACATGGCCAGTGTCAAAACCAACCAGATATGACAGTTTAATTTAATGTTAAAACATAAAGATAAACAGTGTCTTTAAGTTGGATAATGTCAAATTGTCATAACAAAAATATCAGTGTCTTGATTTATGTCAAGTTGTCATAAAAAAAACATCAGTGTCTTGATTTATGTCAAATTGTCATAACAAAGACTTCTCAAACATTTTCAACTTGGCATAAAAAAATTATATAATTACTTGAATTAAACTTAATGACAACAGTCATAAACACTCATAAAGACTCATGGCAGGTGTCATGACATGGCTATGACAGTTTTATGACACTCTTGCGCATACCCCTTCAGATGTCTACTTTTGCAACAACCAGCTAACTGCGACCTCTCTATCAAATAACTCTGTAAATCACCTTGGTACTGTACTCTGTCATAAAACCGGCCTTATAACATTTAATGACAGCTTTATGACAAGTCCAGATGGTACTACTTTAGTTGAGGTCAAGGAAATTATTCATAATACTGCTATAAAAATATGTGATAGTGTAATAAAACCTGCTGACATCTTTATGACAAGTCCAGATTGTATCACTTTACTTGAGGTCAAAGAAGATGTTCATGACACACTTATAATGGTCTCATGACGGCCAGTGTCAAAACCAACCATATGTGACAGTATAATGTAATGCTGTAAACAGTTTCTTTAAGTTTGATAATGTCAAGTTGTCATAACAGAGACACTAATAGGTTATGATCTCGTGATTAATGTAAACATGACATAACAAAGTCATCTCAAACAATGTCAACTTTGCATTAAAAATAACCTAATTGACCAAATGACTCTTAATAACAACAGCCATAAACATTCATAAAGACTCCGTCATGTTTATGACAGGTGTCATGACAGTCTTATGCACACTGTCACCCTTCTTCCTTTATTCTCTCTGTCCTGCTACCATCCTCTTCTGCAGAAAAGCTAGAAATTTAATAAACAATCCTTTCAAGTCAAAGTTTTGCCTACTTATGTTTTATTTATTTGGGGGTGAAATGATGTTCTTTCTATTTAGATTGTCTGGACCAACAACAGAAAGAAGGAGAATAAAAGGGAAGCAGCAAGTGGTGTGAGCAGGTGCCTAGAGGCAGAATACACACACGTTCACACAAACAGAAAAATAGCCAGGGCACTTTTACACACACACACATGGCCGCAGTAGGTGTGCGGACTCCCCGTGTACCGGACAGCCAAGCCCTTTCAGCTACGTCTCGTGAGAGCGTCGTCATTCATTCACACACACACGCAGGGCCGGTTTGATTCTCTCCACCCAGCATGGTTCCCTCATGGTTCATCTGTCAAGCTCAGCAGCCCTGAAATGCTTCTCATGTTTTTTTCGGGAAAAAGGGAAGTACACCTCGCCCTCCCCACGCTGGAAGCTTCCCCTCCATCTTCACAGGCGGACTTGTTATTATCATTTCAAAAGCGCAACGGTTATTTATTTGATTTCCTAGCAGGTAGAATCCCGTACTTTTCATTGTCATTGGCGGCCAACTGGTGGGGGCGCGAGATGATTTTGGTTGCAAAGGGCGCCCAGGAAGGACGTCCTATCGCTGTGACATCTCGGGAGCGCCGGGCGCGATACGATCATCTGGTTTCATATTACAGAGCTCGGTGACAGGGTCTCTATCTTCCTGTCTCTGTGGGAGCTGGTGGACTCCAGTAATGAGATGTTAAAAAGCTAACCTCCTCTCATTACTCCTAACACCGTCCCCCCACCACCCCTCCTCCCCTCCATTCCTCTTTCGCACGACAAGCTCAGAGCAGGTTTTAATGAATATTTTAGTGCCCTTTGTTCTCATTCCGGTGGCTTCTTGGGATCAATGATTAAGACCACGCTCCCACATGACAACCCCCCCAACCCTCCACCCAAACTACTTCACTCTCTTTATCTCCCTCTTGCTTTTTTGGCTCACCTCAGCTTTACTGTACCACACCCCCCAAATTCCCCCCTCAAGAGGAACACGTTCATTGACTCGGTTAATTAAAATATGAAATGTGTCTGAGAGAGGGAGGGGTGGGAACACATTGTTGGTGGCTCTGATTGGCTGTTAGTGAAAGCTTATCCAGGCACGTCGTCAGGGGGATCATCGTGAGGAAAAACAGATGAAAGTGAAAGGGTTGTTGTCGTTAATCAGAATTGTCTTTGTACTTTGTGATATATTTAATAATTGATCAAACAGGTGGCTGCTTTACCGCAGCGACTAGAAGAAAAAAAATGTCTTGAGTAAGTTTTGGCAGTTTAACATCAAAGAAAATGTAATATGTCGCCCTTACAGTGCCAGAAGGCTGCTACAGATGTTACATCATCATCCGGCAGTTCACCCCAAAATCAAATACATACATATACAATACAATACAATACAATACAATACATACAATACATATTTTTCTTCTGACCTGTAGTGATATTTATCTATCTAGACTTTTTTGGTGTGAGTTGCAGAGTTTTGGAGATATCAGCCATAGAGATGTCTGCCTTCTTCCCAATATAATGAGACTAAATGGCACTCTGAAAATTTCAAAATCAGTGTCTCTTTCCAGAAAATCATGACTCGGTTACTCAAGACAATCCACAGACCTTGTTGTGAGCAGTTTCATGCAGGAACTACTTTATTTCTGCAGTAGAATCTGCCAGAACTACTTTCTTCTCTAACGAAACTGCTCAAGGTCTATGCATCTTGATTCATCCATGTGTCATAGGTGCTCTCCTGCAATTAAACAAAAAGCACTATATTTCTGAATTCAGACAGTTATTTCACAGTTAAATGACACAAATGCCCACTTGCTTTACTGTGGGGCTTACAGTAATCTTCAGGTAACAGTAAATAATACACAATCTTTGTTTTGTTTTTATGAAGTCAAATAACGTATTAAAACCGAACTTAACAGAAAAAACACTTGAACACACATTATTGTGATAAGAACTACTTAAAATAACAAAAACCATGTTTGAGAAAAATTTATATGATGTGTACTTCTATGTTTTAGTTTGGCCCATGTCCTACTGTACCTACTGAAATGGAGGAGGTGGGGTTTATGACTTCCACTGTAGCCAGCCACCAGGGGGCGATTGAGATGTTTTGGCTTTTCCTTTGGCTCTAATATTCCTCTTGCTGAGCATAGCGCAAAGTTTGGAGATGCAGCTAAAGCTTAAAAAGCTTAAACTTAAACCTTTGATTCTTAGAAACCCACCAAAAATGATAAGATTCAAGTTCAAAAATCATCTCAACTAAATATTATTGGTCGGCAAAACTTTTTAAGCTCATCTCAAAAGTCAAAAAGTTTGAGCTGGGCACAACTCAGACATCTATTAGATTACGTTGCCTTTAAATTTTGAGTTATCTCAACTATTTATTTTTTTTACAGTGTAAAGTGATTATTACATTCTCCAACTGCAAAAAATATGCAGCCTATACACCAAATGGCAGTGGCTTGTCTCCATAAGCTAGCTATTGATGTCAAATCAAAAAAAAAAGAAAAAGAAAAAGAAGTAAGAAAAGACAGATTTTCTTATTTTGGCTAAAATGGCTCTGTTGATCGTAAAGGTTGCAGATCCCTGATCTAAGAGAAGAAAAGACGCCGCTGCATCTGTCAGCAAAACAACAAAAAGATTCACTCATTATCTAATTTGTGTGCTTTGTTAAACTAACCACTAAAACATGCGTAATTGCTTTCAGCAGAAACTGACAATATTTTTGACTGCAGCGTCAATAAAATCCCAACCAACCTTTGTTTTTCATTATTCTGCTGAACGAATCCAGCAGCAGCAGGCGAATACACTGCGTTGATCATACGTACAGTATAAACAGAGCAGTGACATTGTATATTCCACTGTTTTTTTTCCCCATGAGAAAACATGATTTCACTCCAGAGGCTTTCGATGCATGAAGAAGTGTCATCCCAGTCCCGCATTACCGCCCGCCCTCATCGGCAGATAAGCTTTGTTTCACTTCACCGCCAGCTAACTTTACATTGTTTTTATGAGCCTCATTTCCTTCTAATTACCGTTACACCCCTGGCCACGCCGTGACCATGCAAATAAAATGTCATTTGAATGGCGGTGGTTTGACACTGTTTCTATTCCAGCCGGTGGCTTCTGTTGTTCTCAAACTGTGACTTTCCCAAAGGCAACCGTGTGTGATTTGTAAATGTTTGTGTATTCTTTTTTTTTTTCACAGCTCAGACCCAGAACACTGCATGAGTCAAACGCTATATTATGCATGGTGTATATTAGCTGTCATCAGTTTCCTGGACCTTTCATGCTTGTTTAATGGCCGCTGTTTGGTGTGTTTACTGTGTATTGAAGGCGTGAGGCTTTTATCACGGATTTTTAATAGGAACACATTTGTCTTAAAAGCGCCTGCAACTGAGAAGAACATCAATTTAAGCTAATTGAGATGCTCTAGATCTTATTTGCTTAATGTAATCGCTGGTGTCAGATGTGGTTACTGGCAGGAAACATTCTCAGCATACAGGAAAGGGGTCATTTGAAATTTGAGAGTAAAATAAACAAGTGAGCAAATGAGTCATTCATGCAGAGACGTTGAGACTGACAGCCTGTTTGTAGCTTGGTTTACTTTGATATAGGAACACAGTGGTATGTTCAAGGATAATTCTACTTTATCACAAGTCATTCATACCTTTGGCCCTCCTATCAATAAAAATAACAGAATTAGTTCCTGGGTTCTGGGAAAGTGGTGAGATTGTGGGCAGTTGATTAGACAGAATTTAAAAAATAAAAAAAATCCCCATGTGTGTAAAACGCAGCTAGCTCTAAAAGATGAAAGGAATCCGGATGGAAGAATTTAATTCCCTTTTTTTTTTTATTACACCTCACATAAAAAATAAACAATTGGCTACACAGCAACAATGCTGGAGGCAGTGTGGGCAGTTAAATGCCAGTCACTCACATATTTTCTGCTCATGTATAAAAATACAACCATTCTGGGACAGGGTTATTCAGATTCTTGAGGATGTTTTGTGTTACAAGATTGTGTACCTGAGATTGATACCAGGCAACATAATTCTAAAGATAGACATCTATCTCTTCAAAATCTGGAGGCATGCATGTAAAAAGGCCAGCTTGGCAATTTTTTTTGCTTAGTTTTACCAGAACTGTAGGAATGATGTCCAAAGCTATGCAAATAGGACCCTCATTATTGTAAATACAAGTGTCCCTTACATATACAACATGCAATTTCTGGAGTTCTCACATCAAAACAATAACAAAACATGTATTTATTTATTTATTTATTTTACTTTTAACTTTTTTTATTAGTATTTTCCAATATCAAAAACATAAATCTTTATGTAGGAATAGATAGGTATTCTCTCAACAACTTTCACCCCCACCATTCAGGATCACACAAACACAAAATAATAATGACAATAAAGATAATATTAACCATAATAGTAATAAATACAAAATAATAACTAAAAATAAATTAAATAAAGACAAGTAAATAATCAAAGAAATGAATAATTAAATAAAATACAACTCTACATAAAGAGGAATACAGTGCTAGCTACAGTTACTGCACTTACAGTTAATTCATTTATGTTTCATCAAATTTTTTGGTCCCCAAAAATAGCAGTGAGTGGGGTTCAGCTTCAAACATACAAAAATGGAGTGGACCAGATCATGTGTCCCAGAGAGACAGTCAGTGAAATGCTTTAAACTGTGTCTCACAGAGGAAGGTCTAGGACTAAATTAGTGAGACAGCAGAGTCCACACAGTTCATCTGAGGCTGTATCACCTTTATCCAGTTCCCAAAACACGTAGCTGCTGATGAAAAAATATCCAACACGACTCAGGCAGAAATCGTGTTCAGAGATGAGATAACGTTTGAAAAGTTTTATTCATGTTATGTTTAGTCATGTTTAGCCTGTTTTCTTCCTCACTCTTTGACATATCCTGCCTTTCGGAGGAATTTGTACCGACGGGCGACTAAATGAAACACACTGTTACTTTGAATAAAGTTACGGATTTCTCTGGGCTGTGAGCATGGTTGTTAACACTGGGGATAATGTAAGTACACAACCCAATAAAACATATAACATAGATATAGTCATTTTTAGACAATTTAATGCGGAAACGTTACCTATTATGCATGTTAAGCTGCGCTAATCAGTATTTCCCCTCAGATCTATGCACAGTTTTTTAGCATCATTTAGCTCTCCATTTTAGTTTTTACACTCTGCAACTTTTTGGGTTTTTTTTTTTTTTATTACACCTCACATAAAAAATAAACAATTGGCTACACAGCAACAATGCTGGAGGCAGTGTGGGCAGTTAAATGCCAGTCACTCACATATTTTCTGCTCATGTATAAAAATACAACCATTCTGAGACAGGGTTATTCAGATTCTTGAGGATGTTTTGTGTTACAAGATTGTGTACCTGAGATTGATACCAGGCAACATAATTCTAAAGATAGACATCTATCTCTTCAAAATCTGGAGGCATGCATGTAAAAAGGCCAGCTTGGCAATTTTTTTTGCTGAGTTTTACCAGAACTGTAGGAATGATGTCCAAAGCTATGCAAATAGGACCCTCATTATTGTAAATACAAGTGTCCCTTACATGTACAACGTGCAATTTCTGGAGTTCTCACATCAAAACAATAACAAAACATGTATTTATTTATTTTATTTTTTTTTTACTTTTAACTTTTTTAATTAGTATTTTCCAATATCAAAAACATAAATCTTTATGTAGGAATAGATAGGTATTCTCTCAACAACTTTCAACCCCACCTTTCAGGATCACACAAACACAAAATAATAATAATGACAATAAAGATAATATTAACCATAATAGTAATAAATAAATAAATAAAAACTAAAAATAAGTTAAATAAAGAGTAAATAATCAAAGAAATGTATAATTAAATAAAATACAACTCTACATAAAGAGGAATACAGTGCTAGCTACAGTTACTGCAGTTACAGTTAATTCATTTATGTTTCATCAAATTTTTTGGTCCCAAAAATAGCAGTGAGTGGAGTTCAGCTTCAAACATACAAAAATGGAGTGGACCAGATCATGTGTCCCAGAGAGACAGTCAGTGAAATGCTTTAAACTGTGTCTCAGAGAGGAAGGTCTAGGACTAAATTAGTGAGACAGCAGAGTCCACACAGTTCATCTGAGGCCGTATCACCTTTATCCAGTTCCCAAAACACGTAGCTGCTGATGAAAAAATATCCAACACGACTCAGGCAGAAATCGTGTTCAGAGATGAGATAACGTTTGAAAAGTTTTATTCATGTTATGTTTAGTCATGTTTAGCCTGTTTTCTTCCTCACTCTTTGACATATCCTGCCTTTCGGAGGAATTTGTACCGACGGGCGACTAAATGAAACACACTGTTA
>JAJHUR010135276.1:0-23891 GCA_027495735.1 Lutjanus campechanus
CCCACACACACACACAAACACAGAGCCACAGGTTAAGTCTGGGGTTTTTGGAAGGATCCCAGGGTGAACATTAATTTCTTAATGCATTTCGGGTCTCATGGGGGCTGTCCTCAAGAGTAGGCCACTCGGGACCACTCTGCCAACTCTCATAATAGGATTGAGTGACTGTGTGGTGTGTGATGCAAGAGAGTGTGTGCACGCCGATGACTCCACATCTTTGCAGAACCTCTAATAATTCCCCTTCTCTTTATTTTCTGCCTTTATTTGCTCCCCTTCTCACCATTTTGATGCTATCACACTTGCATGTAAGTGAGCGTTTGTTCGTGTGTGTGTTTTTCTGTGTGTGTGTGGTGGAGAACGTCCGTGCCGTGCAAAGGAAAATAAAGCCGTCATTAATTAGCAGGGCCGAGTTCCTCCTCTCAGAGGTTTGTTATTGCTATGTCTGAAGCGGGAAGGAGGCAGACGGCTAACTGATCGACAGGCTCTGTGGGACTCGGTAATGATAATCAATATTGACACATGTTTTCTGCCCTCACCATAACTCATAAACATCCCCAACGCAGGCGGCCGCACGACCGGCTGGGGTATGTGTACGCCTGCGGCAGACAAACAAAAACAACCAGCATGTTCAAATTTAGACGGGAGATGGAATGGAAAATGTCTGCTCAGACAAGCTTCTGACCTCTGCGGGTTTCAGACGGATGATTCTGCATGCTGATAAGTCTGGATTAAAACTACTGATAGAAGGGTTTTTTAGAACCATTATCAAAAACAAGACGCACAAATAAAAGATTCCTCTGAATTACCACTGAATTTTTATTATCAGAACGGCTGACTGTGTGGAAGACTGCAGTCAAATCAACAAAGATATGATTATGACTTCATCATGGCAACCTGTTCAGCTTCAAACTATGCTTTCAAATTTTGTGCATTTTCATTTAAACAATTCTAGAGACACATTACTGAGGTGAAGCATTAATTTGTGAATGGAACAGAATAATAAAACAATAAGATTCTTGCTCTTGTCCGCCTGTCCTCATTCGACAAACAGCTCCGCCAAACAAAACCACGTCAATGGGGCACGATTCCTGCCATTTCTAGACTAACAAGGCCGACTAAACCAGAACGGAATGGCACGCAAATTATTGCTTAATACATTTTTAACTGGATAATGATGATGAATCATTAACATCCACAGTTCAAGCCTTTCCTAATTAGGATCTAGTGCTAACAAGTGACAATTCGAAAATGCTAAACCCAACACTGAAAGTGAAAGTGAAAGTAAGGCTGGAGATACGCTTGCTCTTTAACCACACGTGTACATGGAGCTTTAATTTCTGAGGATGTGCATGACCGTCGCTCCGAACAGACGCAGGATATACGAGGCGGCCATGATACTTGTGCAGACGTTTAGTTAAAAGTAAGTATATCTCTGACCCGAGACCTGAAGTCAGTGATAAAACAGTTAAAAAGTCCATCAATGCACATGCTTTTGGCTTTTTGATACCCGTGAGCACAGCTCAATGACGCTTCAACATGATTGAACTCTGTGTTTTGCATCCCCAAAATTGTTGACTTGCGCAGACTTCGTTCATTCTTTCTTGATTTCTGTGCTTCTATCACGCGTAAGTAGGCTGCGTTCTTAAATAGTTTACTTTTTTGGCATGTTTTTACGATTGTAGTCAGCACGAGGTGTTTTAAGAAGCCTGACTGGATGCTCTATGTCGTTCCTGAGTCTGGCTGGATTTTGCTCAGCGCAGCTTGATACGGCTTCCACCAGAAGTATGCGAAGCAGAGCGAAGAGCTGCTTCTGAAACACGCTGTGGTGCGTCTGGTGGAATGATGAGCAGCGTGTAAAAAGCCCCGGATCAGCTCTGGCGGCTGCGTCGAAACTACAACACGACACGTCTGTGCTTGGCTGAATAAACACGTTAAATTTGGTCTAAATTACAGCTCGGCCACAATATTAAAAATTAACATTAAAAAATCAATTTAAGTTTTTTACTATCAATCTGTTGTGCCAGTACCTGAAAGCTTTCTTGACAATAAGGGTGCAGTCATCAGTTCAAATGTAAAGATGTATCAGCAGCACAAAATCTGTCTCAGCTTTTCCAAACCCCCCAAACATGCCAGGAGGGAGGACAGCACAATATGGCAGCCGCTTTGGAAGCAGAAGGTCAGGGTCTTGGTGGCACGAGGGGGGTGACGATGAAAAAGAACATTTGGGTCAGTGGGCAATTACCAACACTCTCCATCACAATAAATGGACCCACACATACTTCCCCCTCAATTAATGCATTAGAGGGGTCAGAGGTTATGTAAGCACCATCCTCTCTGCCAGAAACGGGGTGGAGTGTCATAATCCAGGAAGTGTGGTGCTCAAACCTGATTGGCTGTGTGTGAATGTTTAGCTTATATGTCAAAAGAGGAGCAGGAGGAGGGCGAGGAAAGTGCTGTGCTGGGTGAGTTTTGTGGGTCGTCATGGTGTCTTATTGGAAACTTCATATGAAAATGATGCAGCTTGGACAGAAGTGTACAACATTCTTAAAGATAAATTATTAATTTAAGCTGTTTGATCCAGTTTAACTTCTTTAGTCCCTTAACATTCCAGCTTGTGACTTTTATAGCCTATTAAAGTTATTAGTGTGTTAGTTTGTTCCCTACATTGTGTTTATCAGGTGTACAAGGAATGGTACTAAGAGGTATTTACTAAAAAAGCAAAAACATATACACATTTATACATATAGACATTTGAACATTTGCTGATCCACTCTATGGAGGAGCAACTAAACTACGAGAATGCAACTCAAGCATTTTTTTTTATTTTGAAAATGTTGTATTTTACTTTGAAAAACATTACATATTTTATTTTGAATGGCACTGTATTTCACAATAAGAGTAGGCAGAATAAAATACTCATTCCACAAGAGATTACCCAAAAATGAAGATGTGCACATATCTGTATCTTCTCTTCTTGACTACAACAATGACGTTCAGTTTAGATCCAAATCCTCCAAACTTAAGTTCTGTTAACACCACCGTTAGGTCCGCCACGCTGCTAGTAGCGTTAGCATTTTCGGGGACTGCATTTTCGGGTGGAGATGATCTTTGATTGTAGTTGTTTTTGACATAGTCTCAGTTTGGTTGGAACAGTTGACTTGGGGTTTTAAAGTTGTTTAGTGCGAGCTTGTATGGAGCTTCCTAAGCTGTCATCTTTCTTTGAGGCTCCTTAGCACTTCCATTTATATCATTCTTAATCATTTTGCTCTAAATATAGGTGAAAACACGTTTTGACAGAAATAGCCTTGCTGATTTCTACTGGGGGAAAATTTGGAGGATTTATTACACCTGACCTGTACATCCAGTAAAAATCCCACAAGCTTAATAACAGAAAACTGTAAGTAAATGAAGTTGTGTTTGGATAGAGGCCCAAAACACGAGGAAGGCAACACAATCTCACGCAAAGTAGCACATACTTACTGTTTATTTATTCAAATAGTGTCATGAATGGTGTATTATGATGTTTTTCATCTGTCAGGTAAAGGTGTGACCCTCTTCCTCTCACACTTTCTCTCACTCTGTGTTTCTGGTGGGAGGTGGGGGGGCGGGGTTAAAGCCAGAGCAGTGTCGGTCGTTGCGCCTCGGGCCAAATTCCAAATTCACACTGAACTCACACACACAAGCTCGCACACCTCACTGGTTAAAGCTTTCTAGGAAATGTGAGTTGACCTCTCCTTTCCTCGCTGCACCGCACCATCCAGTGAAGAGACAAAGAGAAGTTGAGCCTTTTCTAACTGTCGCGGAGTCATTTGTGTTTTCTGCCAGCGTCATGATGAGGAACTTTTCAATAATTCATGTGGGAGTTTCAGCTGTCATCTTGTTCCTGAATTTATACTAATTTGCTGATACAGGGCTTTTGGAAGATAGGATGTGGGTGAGGCACTAACCTAAACAAACTACCTGAAAACAATTTTATCAGGAACTGATCAGTAATGAACGTCTTTAAAGTCCGAAAGATAACTGACAGAAGACAATCTGAAGAAAATACTGGATACCTGTAATCAGAGGTGTTGACAGACTTGCAACTCAGCTTTACAGGGAAAAGCATTTTTTGACATTTGAAGTTGTATAAAGAACTGTAAGTCGAGGCTGTGACCTTAAAATTGCATCACATTTGGTGAAGAGTGCATTATGGCTTGTTTTGGACTTGAAACTCATGAGTTCAGGACTTGGCACGTGACTTCAGACTTGCATATCATGACTTGAGTCTGGAGTGCTTGTATGTATTAAAAATGTGCTTTTATATGCTGTAAATATGGTAAAATAAACTAACTAACAAACATGAACTGTTGAACTCGAGTCTCTTTTACAGATTAGCATAGTTTTATATTTTATATGAAAACAAATATGCTGTAAAATTATTAGCCCAAAATCTTCATATTAAAACATATTGGATAAATGGAAATCAAAGGGTTGAGTTTGTCTTTATTGTGACTCATTTATATCTGGTTCAAAATATGTTTTTGGTGGCAAAGGCCAGACTGTGTCTGAAATGACTCACTTGTTCATTTATTACCTATTCCCAGCCAACACAATAAATAATGGTTTAATAGTCAGAGTAGTTTACTCTATGGTGAGCTATTTTAGATTTTCAGCCTGCTATGAATCATCATCTTTTTGCATCATTACCCAAAGATGTGGAGCCACATCAGAATCGGCTTTATTGTAGTAAACGTACATACACAAGAAATTTGACACCAGTTTTTTTTTATTGTCCTCAGTGTACTTACACAGGGACAGGCATACAGCTCGGAACAAGGACGACATATGCTGAACAAATAAATGTAAATAATGGAAAAGATTGTTCAGGACTGTAGCGTACACAAGTATGTGAAAAGAACAGGTGTATATACAGGCACATGTACAGTAAGGGCAATTTAAACCTCTATCAACAGTGAAGCATTTAAACATTACAACATAACATTAAAACTAGATTGAAATGAAGAATTTTTAAAGTTTAGATTTTGTCTAAAGTTTTGTGCAACAGCATTAAATTTAATCCAGGTTTAAACTCCAGTTTAAACCTTAAACTTGCGCTTGAGGAAATTTAACTTTTAAATTAACTGTCTTTTTGAGGAAAACGAATGAAGTTTCTTGAAGAAAGTCAAGGGACAGACTCAACCCAATCACGTTTTATAATGTGGCTCCTCTTTATTTCATTCTCATTGATAATTCAGTCAACAAGTCCTTCTAAAGGGAGAAACCAGAGCTTCTTTGCTGAGCCATCATAAGTAAGCTAACAGGGCTAACTAACTTTTTAGCTAGCTCATAATCAGCATAATATTTTGGAAAACTTTTTAGCTAGCTAGCAAACAATAAAACATTTTAACTTTTTAGCTAGCTTGTAAACAATTTTGTAATTTTGTAAACTACATTTTGTTTTGTTTTATTTTAAAGCTAGCTACCAAACAATGCAAGGTTTTGTTAAGGTATACAGAGCAACTGAAAGTTAACCCTGACCATCTCTTATCATGGCTGCTTCCGGGTGATAAACCTTCTCATTCAAAAGAGACATTTTAAAAGCACCTAAGGACTTTTCACCACCTCTCAGCGGACACTAGAAAAAGACATTCATTTTTTTTTGGACTGTAACATGATCTCTAGTTCCTTCTCGCTGTGTGTAAAGTTTCCTCACACAGCTTTAACTTGGTAGCTGCAGGGGTTAATGCTGGACAGGGCTCTTATGTGCCCTGAATTTCTCATATGACAGCTCTGCCTTATTCATGTCTGCTCTCTAGACTCGTACTTGCTGCCAAAATGTGTCACTAATTCTGCTCATACCAAGTAGAATCATGAGGAGAATTTCAGTTCAAGATGTTCAAAATCTACAACATAATTTATCGGTCAGAATATATTTGATGAGCAAGTAAGGTTTAGGTCATGAGAAGCACGACACAAGCTGATGCCGACGCTGAAACAGTAAAAAAGGGAGCAGGGTTGCAGTCCATCACCACCAGTCAATCATTCACCAATAATACCAGTTAAAACCCTCCCTAAAGCACTCTTTACATTTCCGTGTATGAGTGTGTGTGCATGCATGTGTGTTTACAAGGCAAGGTGAGGCCATGTTATATTAAGTTTTAAGGAAGTGTGCGTGTGTGTGTGTGTGGAGGGGGGGTTGCACTCTCAGGGACAGAGTCTCTTTCTCAGTGGCGAGACTTTGAAGTCGGGGCAGTTCTCTCTTTGAGGTGGTCTATCCCCCGTTCTCAACAGCGTTAATCATGCGTGAAGAGAACATGCTCGCTCTGTGGTCGACCGGGCATCGCCACTGATGGCTTCCCTCAGTCTCTGTGTGGGATGGAGGGGTTGGGCTCGAGGGGGGGCGGCAGCTCTGATTAACATGGCCATGGGCTAACACACTAAAGAGAAAGCGCAACAAATAAATATACGGGGTCAGCTCGTTCAACCATAGCCACAGAAAGGTAGAAGGGTTCAAGGCAATTGAAAGTTTTTTTCTTTACCAGCCAATGGAGAGGAACTTTGCTGCAGATCACTTCTAAGGATAGTAAAATCATGCAAAATGGTGCACTAGAGTATGTGGACACATGTCTTTGGTGAGGAACTGGTTTCCATGGTCTGTGCTCAACCCCAGAGTTCCAGTCAAGGGAAGATGTATTTCCATGGCTCCACATTGTACTTAGTTATTTCATGCATCTAGGGTGTGTTGGACAGCAATCAGATATCATAAAAGTTATGCTTAAATTCATGCAAGGAGCGTTCAAGACAGGTTGACATCCGAACTGGATTCTCTCTGGTTCTGAAACACTTGAAATGGTGAGTATAAATGGTGCCTTGAATCTGCACAAAATTCATATTCACTTTAATAAACTCAAGCTGCAAGCGCATGCAGGTCTGCGTGACGTAAATTTTGTAATCAGAGGGTATGCGGACATCCATGTACTCGTGTCAGTTTGTTGCATGGAACACGTTCCTCCAAACGGACTCCAGAAAGTAGTATAAACAGAACTAATAGACGTCTGTGGTGTCTGAGTATAATCCTGCCCTGAGCCACATACATGCATCTCCATTGTCCACATCACCAATCTGATGGCATCCATCTTTCTTTCCCTGGACTAAATGCAGAATTGCATTTAGTAAGTGCCAAAAACTGAAAAAGGAAACTAACTTAGCAGCTAAATGCACCTTCTGTATGACTAAATGTGTTGAAATCGATTGATCCGCCATCTCCCTTTTGCTTTATATGTGACAGTGAGAACAACAGCTAATTTTTACAACTTTCAGCTGCTATAGAGAGGATGGATGCTCTCACTGTGGACATAGTAACGTCTAGGAGGAGTAAATTAGTTTAAGCAATTAGAATTCTGTCGATCTTGAATGCTTCTTGGATGCATTAACACTAGAGATGTCCGATACCAGTTTTTCCTTCCCGATGCAGGTTATGACACCTAAACTTTGCGTATAGGTATATGTTTACCCCACAACTCTAAAACAGTTCAGTCTAATCCAGTTTGCAATAACTAAAGACAGACGACTCAAAAACTCTGCACTGGGATTGAAATAACAGCATCTGTACTTGCAGTTCAAGCAGTTCAGTCAGTTGGGGTTGCAGCATCAGCCCTAACACCACTAAAACACCGACAACTCCGACTGGGAAATACAAAGTCCACTGTATAATTCCTCCTCCTGACATGGACACCAGCGGTGTTGATCGGATCTGCAATCTGATGCTGAGTTAAAGCTGGCATTTCTCCTCATACCTGATCATAACATTTGGTGTACAACACTCCACCGGGGAGCAGTAGCATCCTGTTTCAGGGCTAATACATTGTTTGTTACTGGATTGGTACAAAGACTCGCATACTTGCAATCCTCAATCCTGCATTTTAGGCATTGGAAAACTTGGCTTTTCTGCCAGCTGATACATATCTGATCTGCCCCAAAATGCATGAAGCAGCTGCGCTAAACAGAACCGATGATATTTTAGACAACCGTGGGCTTCTAGCTTTAACTTCTGTACCTCCTGTTTTAACATGAGCGTACAAAGTTATGGTTTTTCAAGATGTGGAAAAACCTGACTGGCCTGGCAAATTGCCTTGACCTCTGTCTCATTCAAGACTTCTGGGGGTGAATCTGCACCCAGGTTCCAAAACTTTGTGGAAACCCTTCCTGAGAGACCGGTGGCTGTTGTAGCAGAGTGAAATTTTTGGGTGTCTACTTACTTTGTCTCTGTGAACACAGACTTTTGTCTCTGTTGTGCATATTCATCAAACCAGCCGCCCTCAGATATTAATAGTTGTATTGGGAGAAAGACTGTTGGACGGGTCAGGAAAAAAAAGTTTAAGAGATTGCAAGGCCTAAGGAAAGGATAGCAGAGGGAGCAAGAGAGAGGAAATGGGGGTGGAAGTGGGGTGGGGGGGTGGTGGGGCGACTTTGAGCAGGGGGAGGCACAGACAGTTGAGTCATATTTCAGGCCTGATTGGAACTGACAAAGTGTTATTGGAGGACTCAGTCCCCACAGCATTGTTTGCTTTAGAAAGTCAGGGCCAGATTTATTATGACTGAAAAACATTAGAGAGATCGGAAGTGGGGACAGCGCAGGGAGCACGGCATGTCTGTCTGCACACAGGCAAAAGGAACTTTAGAGGGCTCATATGGAGATGTATTAGGCCAGATCTGACATTTTATGCCATTCATAAAAAAGATTTAAAAGTCTGGTGTTGAAATCGCTAATGCAGTCAAAGGAATGACAGAATATTACCAATATAAACCTGTCAGTGCCCACAGTCTGTAGTTCTCCATTAGTTCCCTCATGGAGACAAATGGCTGCCATTTGCCACGTTTAGTGTTATGGCCGCTGGGGTTGAGGGGCTGAGGAGACAGATAAGCGTATACATCTCATGAGTTTCTACTCTTTTTATCTCCGCACAAAGCCCACAGTGCCTCAGCACCGTCCAAATCCAGACTGGGGTTATAGTGGCAACAGTGATCAAATTCGACATTGTATAAAAATCCTTGATAGTTTGAGAGCAGCAGTAGCATCTCAAAAGCCAGGCCCAATGAATAGTCTGCAGATTTGAATCCTGAAACTAATCATATGAATTTGATGGACTTTTTTTTATCTAAGCAGGACAAAGTGTAGAGCTGCTGTGTTTGGCTCTGGCACCGGTCACTGGGAGCAAAAACCTCTCAGTGTCTTACTTTATCACTGTCAAAGGAGAAATCTGTAATTTATTTATTGTACTAAATCATAACATGACCCTGATAAGTCATCAGAAGAAAAGGAAACTTGTTAAGTTGAAATCTCGCTTCTCTATTACTATTCTGGTCCGGAGTTAATGCCGAATGTTTGACAAGTTGGCAAAGTGTCTCTTTATGAGTCGCTAGAAATCATTAGTAAACTTTTAGAAGGTGTAGATGTTTATAACCGTTAAATTGAACAATATGTTAATGGAGTCTGGCAGGCAGTGAGACAGGCACTCACTGAAGTCCAACTCCAGAGTCTGTGGGACTGTGGACACAGGCTTAACTTTACATTGACAGACAATTGACCATTAGAAACCACAGATAAACTTAGAGGGTAGGACTCGTCACCGCTTGTCGGTGGCAAAATATAACATTGTGCGTTTCTTGCACTCCTGCAGTGTTCCTGCAGCCTGCCTGAGCTTTGCCAGGTAGAAACAGCAGGAATAGCTGCAGTACAGTAAAAGTCACTTATCACTAACCATTATGTCTCTGTTTTCAACAAAACCGCCCCACTGTAACTGTGTTTTAAAAAAAAACATCTAAAAAATGCATCTCCTAAAGATAAAATTCCCCCGAGGCTCAGGCCTGGTGAGGGGTCAGATCACTGTCAAATAAAGACAAATGCTATAACAAAAATTCTAGAAAACAACAAACAACCCCACACAAGAAAAAACATAATTAACATTAACTTAAACCTTAAAACTTAAAGCGAAACTCATCTTTCAACAACAAACTTTGCATTCTGGGGAGATGCAGAAAGCGCTGATAGGAAAAGTCCCATACCATGTCATTTAAATATGTAAAATAGATATATATGTGTAGGCAAATCTACAACAAAGTCTGTAGAGTAACCAGGAAATAATTCTAGTAAAACTTCTCTGTACAAGACATTATGTTTCCCTTTATTGCACGAGGGTGGTGGCACAGGTTTCTCATCCCTCACAAAAGCAGATAAAACTAATATATCCCCATACACTCAGAAAATATTTTGTTATTTAGCTGAGCTGATATTTTAAAGACAACTGTAGTAATAATTAATATTCAGGTTACTGCAGCTTGGCCTCTTAAACCCCTAATCGCCCCGGTAAAGCCGCCCAGTTGCCTTGACGATGTCGTGTTCTGTATATACAGACCTGTCATGAATGTGAGGCCGTCGCTGGAAAAGTACATGTTGCTCGCTCAACTTTCCCTGTATAAATAAAGCTTCAAATAAAAAGTTAACACAGGCAGAAAAACAATGGCAGCCAGAGCAGGGCGCTCTCATCCTGGCCAGCGCTCACACATGTTTTGATAGTTAATGGACAGTGTGGAGAGGCTAAGCTCACTGTATTTGAGTAACCTCCGTCTGACCCCCTCCCCACCACTCCCCTCCTCGCACATTGGGATAGAGAGCGACAGCGAGAACGAGGGAGGAGAAAGAGGGGGAGGAAAAAAAAAAAGAGGGAGGCGACGGGGGCCACGGCGGTGCATTCGGGTCCTAAATGAATGAAGGCTCTGGCTGGTCGTTGCCTGTGTTGTGTTTGGCTTGGCAGGATGTGTCTACACAGAGCCGTGGCACAGACAGCCAAAATCAGCTGACTGCTGCAGAGTGGCTGTTTGATGCCTCAGTGTTTATTAGTTTAGCGGTTAAATCGGAGTTAATAATTTGAAAAACAAGCTGGCTAAAAAAGTGCCATACCTAAACAATTTTAAGCAATATTATTCCTAATTTAAACGGAGCATTTTGAGTTTTATTTTATGGAAATGAATAAATAAATAAATTATAGCTGAAACAATTAGCTGGTCCATAGTCAAAAGAAAAAAGACAGCCTGAATTGTTGCGCTGTTATTCCACCTTACCGTACATGTACA
The DNA here is from genome assembly GCA_027495735.1 of Lutjanus campechanus. Classification (NCBI taxonomy): domain Eukaryota; kingdom Metazoa; phylum Chordata; class Actinopteri; order Lutjaniformes; family Lutjanidae; genus Lutjanus; species Lutjanus campechanus. Next base: position 11,116 of record JAJHUR010135276.1, read on the forward strand.
GGAAGGGCAATGTTGTTTTGCCTTTAAAGGGATAGTTCACCCAAAAATGAAAATTCAGGCATTATTTACTCACCCTCATGCCGATTGAAGGCCAGGTTTAGTTTTTTACTTCACAAAACACTGCTGGAGTTTCACAGGAAAACAATGGAAGTGAATGGTGACCAGTTTTCAAAACAATAAAATAAAAACATGAAATCCCTCCATACTGCTCTTCTGGTGTCTCCCAACATGCCAAGTTGATTAAAATACTTTTTTATTTACACCATGTTTTTAGCCTGAATCTTCACTGTAGATCCATGTTCATGTGCACATACACTGGTCTGGTCACCGTTCACTTCCATTGTTTGGACGATTCTGCAGTGCTGTTTTCATGTGAAACTGAATTTTCGTTTTTATGTGAACTATCCCTTTAAGCTGGCAGTTGAAGCAGTAAGGCAGTGGAATCTACGTCTGTGGAAAAAGATTGAGCTGGCACGACGACACAGGGGTGTGATGTTTTGATGATATGTTATGCGTGTGACTCATACCCGGGGGGTATTTAAAAGGCAGCTAGAGGCAGTTAGCAGCTAACTCAAAGAAAAAGTTCACCAACTGGAGACAACCAAGAGAGGGATGAGATCAACGGCCATATATCAGTGAAGGTAAAAAGCTGTTGTTATTGTTTCGAAAAGCAATGAGCCTCCTTCACTATTATTTGTGTAGAAATGTTCTTACTTGGGCACAAAGAGTGTGCACTCAAAATTACAGCTGGATTCATTAAATGTGTTGCATCGGCTAATTCTGTATCACCATGCGTATTTTAGTGAATCAAAAAAATATTGCGTGTAAAACGTTTGTAGGCACGGTTTAAGCATAGATTTGTATGTGAATGAGGCCCAATTTCACCGCCCAATGTTATGAGTCACTAGATGCCAACGCTGTTGTCACGTCCATCACGCCTCTTTTGCTTCCGAAACGCCAGCACGCACCTAAAATCACACGCTGCTGCACCATAGTGCCGGTGCTGTTTGGTTCAGTGTAAAAAGGCAAAGCTGGCATAATGATGGGGCATCTTCAAGAAACTTTCTGTCTACAAAGGTCTTAATCAGCAACTGTTTTCACAACTGTTTAATCTTATTTCAAGCAAAGGAGCTAAACTTTATAAAACTTTGTCTTTAGGTTTTGGACTGTTGGTGAGACCAGACAGTGAGGACATTTGAAGACTTTAAACTCTTGTGATCATTTTTTCCACAATTTTCTGACATTTTATAGAGTAAACATTTAATTGGAAAATATCTGGCTATTGCGTGAGGATGACTTTTCTTCTGGGGGCAACGGCTAATGCTTTCCAGTGGAGCCAGCGGATTCACAAATTATGGACATCTGGGCCAAAACTTCCTCTTCTGTGCACTGGTCATTGTTTACAGTCCATTAGCAACTTAAGTGGAGTTGGAGGCTAATCTCTATGAACAATTATCTATATTTGAAAGCAGATACATTTTTTAGAAAGCGAATAAAAAGCTGAATTGTCATGAGATGCCAGACGATGGATTCTGAGATTGCTTGAGGCCTTGAGAGATTGTTTACTTGCATGCACTGCGAACAGAAACCAGAGCAGATACCAAAATCTTGCTCCTTGCTCACAGATTCTGCGTTCATATGAAGATATCTGTTTCTAAAGACTGACTGGAAAATAACAGCTAGATTGCAATAATCGATAATGAATATAAACGTTAGTTACTGTCTTTAAATGTGTGACATTTAAGAATTTTGAAACATCAAGGACTGGATGAGGGTTTCTTATTGGCAAAACATCAATGCAGTCTTCTTAACACGTCGAGCAGTGATGGAGCAGTTGTCAGTCAGCTACAGCCTGAGCTGAAAGGCAAAAATGGAAATGATAAAGTGAAACCGATAGATAAACTGAAGACTGAAAGATGCAGATAAATCGACGACAGCGAGGAGAGGTTGATTAAAGACACCAAGTATGCCGAGATGTTGGAGATCGGAGGAAAAGAACAAGTGTGGGAGGTTTGAAAGGGTGAGCTGCAGGGAGAGAAAGGAGGGAAATAGCCTGGCAGATGTGAGCAACCTTGGCTGTGGCACAGTGCAAAGCTCTTTTGCGGGAGAGAAATCCAGCGGGTCCTGAGCAGGTGGTGAGAGTGCCAATAACTGAGCTGCCTGACAGATGACAGAGAGGGAAAATGAGGAAGGCAGTGAGGTGAGGTGAGGAGAAAGAGCGAAAAAGACAGCAGGGTTTCTCAGATTCTTTGAGGTTACAGACCCACAAATCAACTCGCACAGACGCCAGGTTGATAAGATTTAGCTTTTTTCTTTCCAAGCTCGTATTTTAAATAAGACTCTGGCAGCATAATTAGTCTTATTTGGATAATTTGTCTTAATCTTCGGTGATCAGTCATCGAATCATTATGTTCACACACTCCCCCCCCTCTTTGCAGGGTTCAACCAAACTGCCACCAGTTCATAACATAACAGTCATTTTCCCAAAGGAATCTGGTCATATCCTCCCCCCTGTGTCCCTCTAAGCAACAGCGAGGGTGGGGTCTGGTTTTTCGGGGAGATAAGTTCACGGTCTGATCCCGCGTGAGGGTTCCCTGGCCGGGTCACGGGGTCGTGCCGGGGTCGGTGTGGATGTGCTGATCTGGGAGTGATTAGCCTAATACGATTAGCCGTGATATGACACGCTAGCAGAGCCAGGTGTTAGCCGAGGAGCCACAACTGACGGCTGTATGGGATCGTGGCCTGATGCGTTCTTAAGGACACAAGCAGAATCTGGGGTTTTAGAGGTTATGGAGTCTGTGTTTTCTAACTGGAATCGGGGATTTGCCCAGTGCCAGACTTACAGTTAAAGAAGGCCAGGGGCACTAGGACCCTCGCTCAGGTTACAAAGATGATACTAAAGGTTTACCTTATTTATTACATTGCTCTGAGTGGAGCCAGGGGTGAATTTGGCCAGTTTAACCCCCTTTGAGAGATTTAAAAGACTCTCCATCGCACTGTATCATCCAGAAAATGCACAACATAAGAAGCGAGACGTGCCCTCAATAGCTGGTTCCCAAACTTTTTTTGAGTTGTGACCCTTTGAAGTAGCATCCAGGAGTAAACTGGCCACCAAGCCCCTATGTTTGGTGGCCAAAGCACATTTTGGGTCACAAAAAACATACAGAAAAGGCAATTTAACACAACCAAACATAGCTTTTCTTAACTGTGACACTTGTGCTGTCCACTTTTCACATCAATTGAAGGCGGCGGTTCTGATGGAATAACAAGCTAGACTTCTTGGCTAGTTGAGGAAAATGATGGCACACACCACAGCATGTTACATTTAAATGTGTGTCCTGCTTCTATTCATCATTTCGTACTCTCGTGGTTCGCATGTTGTGTCTTATGTAAGTATCATGTTAGTATTTTGAGCAGATTTAGTGAACCCAGACTTCAGTAGCCCAGACATCAGTAGTTAGTCCATGACAAGTACCATACCATGGCCACAGAGGAACCTTTTGTGGCAACAAGCCACAGTAAATGTCCAAACCCGGCATCACAGCCTCTTGTCACAAATTGCATGTGTCATGAGTCATTAGCAGGTCAAACACATATTTAAAAGAGAACAAAAACCTTTGCACTTTTTCCATTTATGTCTTTTCCATTTCGGTGCCGTAAGAATCATGTTCATGCTGGTTGAATACTCTCAATTATTTATATCCAATGCCAAGTAATTCGGCCTTTATTTCGTGTCCCATGTCCCGTGATCTTTCTGAGGTTCTTATCTAGTTTTAGAATTTGTTTTCTGGCTTGAAGAAGTCATTAGATCCAGTATTTTAGTGCAATGTCTGTACAAAATGTGCCTATTGAGAAAACTTTAAGCAGCGATGCTTAAAGAACCGCTCATCCAACAAACTTCACAGCTATTTGGGACCAGGCACTTTCCGGGAACAGCGTTCATTTCACAAGTTATGTTGCGGATGCGTGACATGTTTGAGTTTAGCGAAACAAGAGTGCAAACTCAGAAGACTTTTGTCTCTCCCGTCTCTCTTTCCTCATCTGTTCTTGAATGTACTCTAGCGTGGGATGGAGAGCGAGCGTTAGTGATGTAACAGTTAATAGGGGTCTCTGCCCTATACACGGTAATATCACTCTACTAATAAATATGTCCTGTAGATCGCAAGAGCTTGCAGAGTCATTTGGATGAAAGGTTTGCCAGAAAATCTGAGGAAAGACGTGTACAGATGGGCAGACCCCCGTAACATGACCCCTCAGAGTTATCTTGCAATCCCTCGAAAGATTCAGACTCGCAGGTTCTCTGAAATGATTTTCCACAAAATCACAGAGAAGCTCTGCTGTCCCGTCTATAAATATATCTAAATTAAAGACCACAATGATACTTCTAATTGTGTTTCTATTTCAAAGGTACAGATCCGCCGCTGCAGCTGACGTCTGAGTGAGCTGCCCTTTCAACATTTCAGGCGCTAATCTGAGTCATCACATCATTTTTCTTTAAGCAAGTTATTGGTCTGAAATGGGAGCAAGACAAGCAGTGAAAAGTTTTTGTTGTTTAACGGAACAAAAGACAACATAACTAAGCTCACCAAAAAGCAGATCTGAGAGTGGTGAGAGAGAATGTCAGAGACCGGGGGAGCAGATGAGGACTGATTGTTTGACCTTTGACCTGGGCGTGGGTCCAGGCTGCCCCAGACGGGCAAACAGACGCTGTTGGTTCTGGCCCTGGACACCGGCTGTGATATATGTTTTCCTGGAACCAGAGAGAAGGAAGTCTGGGCTTTTAAATATAGCGGATATTATTTAATTTTAATATATGGGAGTTTGGAGTGTCTGCACGAACGGCGCTCAAAGACTTCTCGACCAGAATGCTTTGCGGTGGACACTGCACGTATAAGGCTATAAGTTAAGTCAATAACAGCTGGGGACTGCTGTTTCAAATCCTATTTTTCCTTTAAACCCGTAATCTTATATATGAACACTGTGCGAGTGTGTATGTGCGTGTGTGTGTGTGCACGCAGTGTGTGTGTGTGTGTGTGTGTGTTAAAGGAACAGTAAAGCTGAACTGACTGAAGGCTGTGTCAGTCAGGTGGTGCAGGTGTCGTATCTGTGTCTGTCCGTCCTCTCCAGGCATCAGCACATGAAGAATTGAGCTTTGTGCCGCACACACTCATGTTACCTCAACTTTAGCCTGTGGTGAAACCGGCCACAGTGAGGGACATGGGTTTGTTTCCTGGAAAAAAGACTGTGGGAATGACCCAGAAGAGCTGTGGATCAGCACTCAGTCGGAAATCCTTCCCTACCACTGACTCTTTTGTCAGTTGTTGTGTTTCCATTAAAATATTCTAGTAGTTTTTAGCAAATTTCTGGTGATAAAAAGCTCAAACTCCTCTTATTCTTTATTTTTTGGGGCTTTCTTCTGAGCCAGTGCAGCATTTATTGCATCTTCTTTGATAGATACAGCCAAGTGGAAAAACATTATTAGTATATTTTGGTTTTTGTTCTGGAATTTCTTGCATCGATGGATTGGAATCTACCGTTAAATACTGACGACAAGCTATATATTTCTAATCATTGAAGACTGAGATGTTGTTCTAACCTCTGTTATATAGGCTACATATTGGTTGAATGTTCCAATTCAGCCAATCCATCCAATCTAAAATTGGACTTTTGGTAAATCGGTATCGCGAGATATAATTGAGTCTAGGTGATAAAACAATAGCAATATGTATCAGTGATAAATGTGCATTAAATTCAAACCACTACGAAAGCACATAACAAATACATCCTGGCTCATTCACAGCTTTTTATATCCGTTGGTGCTACAAGCGACACGCAAACAGCCAATCATTCAAGTTGTTCCGTGTTTCCAACAGAAAAGGAGGAATACCATCCTGACGGAGACCATTAAAACAACAAACTTATTTTAATACCTCAGCTGCTTCTCCCCTTTGCAGTACACAACATGTCACCATGACATACATGATCGATTTTTATTGATATTGACTATAAAACTTAAATATTGTGAAAGGTTTTTCCATCTATATTGCCCTGCCCTAGATTGATTGAAGTCAGCTTATGGTCAAAATAGATAAAACGGACGTGTTTCTGGAAAACTCTCACATGAATTAGTCAAAAACAGGATTTTATTAGACTTCACAGAAGTAGTAGGGATTTATAATGTGCACATCATGAAAACACAGCATGAAAATGAAACAGTCTGAGTCTGAGACCCTTAACTGAAGATACTTAAAAACTACAAAAATCTTAGTAGACGGTACTTCTTCTATTTGATCCATTCCAACGAGTGCTGCGGCCTTTCCACAAAGTCCCTCCTGTTGGAACACCTGGCTGTTTGAGAGGGTCTCCTCGCGGACCTCGAGGTCCAGAGGCCGAACCCGGAGCTTCCTTAGCCCGAGCCCCGGGGGCCACGCCGCCTTTTGTCCCCGGGACGCCGGCGCTGCTCGGATTCCTCGCTCCCATTCCCAGCTCCGTAAGAGAATACCCCAACTACATGGGGTCCAAGGAGTGGTCACGACATCAAGTGCGTGTGAATGCACGCATTTGTATGTGTGTATGCGTGTGTGTGTGTGTGTGTTTGTTGATCTGCATTCTTAATTGAGTGACGGGGTGGATGTCCATGTGTTGCAGCTGAATGGAGCTGAATAGTGCACCTGCGTCATTGTTGGAAGTGAACTCTCACCCCTGACTTTTGGCCTGTAACTGTAAACCCTGAAATACTGGAATACTGCTTGACTTCCCAGTGCATGGACTACTGTGTGTGTGTGTATGTGTGTGTGTGTGTGTGTGTGTGTGTGTCAATTTGCATTGTATCTATATCAGGGTGCATGAGAGCATGTGTTCTAGGTGTGTGATTGGGTAATCCGTGGATTCCGTTCACCTTGGAACTTCAAGGTAGCGCCTGTTGATTGAAAACGCAAAACTTCCTTCATTACCAGAGCGAACAATGGTCTCAGAGTCCCAAGTACAGAGTTCAAACAAAGGGCCCAGGAAGTGTACAGAAGCCTGTTTGGCAGCTTCGAACATGTGAAGCCAGCTGTGAAGGACATTAGGCCGTGATGCCGGGGCCGCTGAGAATTACATCGTGCAGCACGTTTGAGTTGAGAACCCCGAGACTTCGAAACTCCCCTGCCTGCCTGGCCCCAGCTGTCCCTTTAAGAGCAGGGGGTTATTACTGGCTTTATTGTTATTACTGCCTGTTTTTTAAAGGGGCAGGCGAGCCAGGGGAGTAATCCGCCCGTCAGCACTCACATTAATGGCCTAATTGGGCTGTTCTCTCGCAGTCAAAATGCAGGCCTCAGCCTCACGGAAATGCTAAGCCCCTCCGAGCCCCTCGCGCTTAAATACCCGAGAAATGCATGATGTCTCTGCAAAGTGGAGCCGTCACTAGCCTTCCTCTCCCTCATTCACATTGTTGTCATTCCTGTTCTCTCTCTCTCTTTTTTTCCACTTTTCTGTTTCCCTCCATCATGCTGTGCGTCATTTTGTGGCACCGACTCAGAGGGAACTTCAGCGGGTTTAACCTCCAGGCTTAAAGTGGGTAATGTGTTGTCAACCGAAAGGCTAATATTTACACATGACATGATGAGCAGCGTCTCGTACAATTAAAAAAAATGGCTCATCTGGGAGATATTTTTTACTGAGAGAAACTTTTCTACTTACTTTTTTAACAACTATTTACATTATTTGTCATCAGGAGATATTTCCAGTGTCCTTAACGGTTGCTGTTACATATTTATTAAGTTGACTTGCTCTTGCTCTGCACGTTGTTGGGATTTGGTTAATTGATTAATTGATTAAGAGTAAATTAAAAGTTGTCAGTTCTCTAGAGCTGTGCAAAATCTCATGTGGAAAGACCCATTTGTTATTACGTCTTGGATTAAATACTTTGTGATTAAAGCTACATATTCATGTTTGATTATGTTTCTCCTTGTATTTATAACCTTGGTGCAAATTTTGTTGTTTTACATATGTGAAAGGTTTTCTGCATTGTAATGCATTAAAGTGGAATACATTGGATTTTGGGGCCGCAACTGATGGATTATTTACATGATCGACAGAATCTGTCAATGTTTCAGTTAAAGTCATTGAAATGTAAGAAACTGGTGAAAAGAGAGAGCTCCCAGAGCACATAATGACATCTTCAAATTGGGTTTTGGACTGTTGCAAAGATAATAAGTTAATATAATGAAGGGAAAAGCGGCAAAGCCTTAAAATCCCACTCCAGTTTATTTTGGCATTTTTATGGTATTTCATATTTTCATAGTCATTTCCTGACAGTGTTGATTAAAGGCCCTGTTCCCTCTCAGAGTCTGGTGGGGACATGACATGGAGCAGAGAGCAGGCCTAAAGCAACCAAACTGTGATTTCTGATTTTGGACTATTACATAAAATTTGAGTTGACTCAAGTGTGGGTCATTCTTCGGCGAAAATGCTGGGTCATCGTCGAGCATCCCCACCGGGATGCAGCATTAGCTAGTTAGCTGGGGATGTAGCTTGTTAGCTGCAGAGCGCTGAAGTCAGTGCAGCCCTCTCAAGATGCTTTTCCCTTATTCACCTCACCTCTGATGGTGTGAGAGTGAGTCACCCCCTCCAGGTCGGGTGCCTCTAAATAAAATATTCACTTTTTTAAAAGTTTGACATTACCATTAAATATTTGTAAGTAATCAGGACTAATAAAACAAAGCCATGAGATTTACATATAGTCATTTATGGGACCGAATTTAACACCATATTTAGTTGATTCTTAAGTTTGGGAATGGCTGTCCTACACCTTATAGCTTATGTTAGAACGGCCGCTGTTGCTATCCGTGCTTACATCCAAGCTATCACTCTCCCTGCTAATGATGTTGACCAGCCTGGTTGCCGTGGTAACAGATTACATCCGACTAATTGACCACATCCCCGTTCTCTGTTTGAGAAACAACATTAACCTAAAAAGTCCTTCTACGATGGCTGAAGTAAAGCCTTGACCAGCAAATGTTTGCCTCAAACGTGTCGATCATCTGATAATCGATTGATAACTGATGAATTGGCTAATCATTCAATAACCAAACACCTGGTAGTTTCATCAAGATTCAAGATATTTGACAGAATATCAATCTAATAAAATAAAATATTAATATATTTCTATATATAGGGGAAAAATGTAGGTATTTGATTTATGTAAGACAAAAATAGACAAAAAAAATATAACAGTTAAAAACTGTAGCGCCTGAAACTGAAACCATATAAAAGATGGACAATTGTATAGATGCAATGAACAGACAACACACAGTGAAAAGGTCCTGAGATGCAAAATAGGACTGCATCATTAAGATTTTATTGTATCACATGGTAGATGCGAATGCTGAATTCATTAGCCTTAATTGTAACATATTCCCTTTAATGTTATATTGTTTTCTACATCAGCACCGACCTGTCTGATCGATTTAAATCACAGGGCTATAACAGCAAAGAGCATCTTATCACTGCTAATTAGGATGCTTTAGATTCCATTCATTGTGGTGTGAAGGATGCTGGCAGAGAGTTTCTCTTCCCCCCCACAGGTAATGATAAAACTTCTGTGCTAAATCCAAATTGCCTCCTAAAAACTAGTCTGTGTGCATCCAGAATCATCACCGTTGGATCTCCTGCCTCTCTTGTCTCTTTGGGGATCCGCCGCTATAATCACATCACACGCCGGCCTGGCCAGTTAGTGCAGTTTACTGATGTCGCTTCACATGAATTCTGGGCATTGAAGTTCGCATCTTTCATCTGCTTCTCGCTGCCATTTGAAGCCAGCAGTGCTGCAGCTTTTAAAGCCCTCCAATACAGTTTCACTCCTGCACCGCTGGCAGCCGGGGACTTAAGTGGAGCAGTTTGAGGTGTTAATGCCTTGCTCGAGGGCACTACAGCAGGAGGCTATTCACGGGGGAGTCCCTGGGTGACATCAGACCGTCGACTTCAGCTCTCGGACTCGGTGTCCCTTTTCAATTTTCGCTAAAATTCCCAAACTTGCCTGGAGCTTCCCTGTGTGTCCTTGCACGAGATAGTTTCCCCTTGATGGATGATGTAACAGAATTTAGAGCTGATGCAGGTCGCTCGCAGGGCAGATCTCCATTTTAAAAAAAATATGTCTGTGCACCGTCACTCCACTGTAAAAAACAAAACAAATAAACTTTTCCAGTCAAATAAACTTAATTCAGCTGCACTTGAGAAAACATGTTCAATAAGCTTAAGATATTGAGTTGAAAAAAATTAATTTAACTTTTAAACATTTTTATTTTGGTACAGTTGATTAAAATAAATCAAAGGCGAGTTGTTCCAGGAAGAATAAAACCACACCTTGTTCTGAGTGTTCTAAGAAACTTTACCAAAAAGCCTCAGAGTTACAAAAAGCCCTACAAAATATATATCACCAAGAACATTTTTTGTTTCCAAGGATTTCATCCAGAACCCACCCAGGGAGTTCTACCAAGAACCCTTTTATATTTCAAGGGTTTCTCCTGTAACTCTTTTGTCTTCTGAGGGGTCTACAAAGAACCATATACTGTATATTGTGACATAACAGTTCTAACTAGTACCATATATGGTTGTTCAATCCTTTTGGATTTCTTGTGAAACCTTTTTATATAGGTTCCACCTAGAACCCTTTCAGAGAGTTCAACCTAAAACCCAACATAAAGGGCTACACTGAGTCCCATCTGTGAAAGGTTCTAACCTTCAAGAGGTTCTACCAAGAACTCCAGCCGGAACCCTCTCCGGGGATTCTTTTCAGAGCGTTCAAGGGTTTTTCCTTTAACTCTCTTATCTACTGAGGGTTCTTGGTATGAAAACTGTTCTTCATGGAACTCCTAGTCTTACAAAGAACTCTTGATAAACGGTTCTGGGAACAACCTCAGCCTGTTGGGAAGAACCCTTTTGCAACTCTTTCTTCTAAGAGTGTAAAACTTGTATATTTATCGAGAAAAGTTTAGTTGATTCCACTTTATTTTCTTTATGATATGTATATTTTTTTGCAGTGCGTCATTTTCAGACACGAACTGAAACACCACTTTCAGCTTGTTAGCACCAGCTATTAGCTTTACAAATGATATTGTCACTTTTGTTCCAAGCACAACCCCGAAGCTTGTGGAAACATTTCACCACATCCCTGTTTTGGCAACGCTCTCAGACTTTATCCATCATAATCTAATTGTTTAGATGGCAGGCAACATTTCTAAATGTTCCGAGTGTCAATCCGGGGAGCTTTCCATCGCCTTGTGTTCCCCCGCGAGTCGTATGCGGGAGAGGTCAGCCACAGTGCGAACACAGCTATCTGCAGACTGGGGGTTAGCCGGCTAAATGAAGAGATTAGTAGAACGTGAACCGCCACAGGTGGATGCAGTTATTCTATCATTTCCTAAACTTAATTAAATCAGCGACAGAGTGAGAACGAGGACCAAGAGGCGGGAGTGATGGACGTCTATCAACGTGGCCATCGACATCACTGGCTACTCAGTAGTTTAATTTTCAATTTAGCCCCTTCTGCTGCTCCCCTTTAGGCAACTGAGGCAGTAACACTTACACGTACACACTCACAGGAATAAAGGTGGTAAATAGAACCATCAAGGGTTCTTCAGCTTGTTCCACTTTCAGAGAGCTCGACCTTGAACTCAACATATAAAGGGTTATAGCTAGAATCATCTGTGAAAGGTTCCCCCCAGAACCCCCAGTGAGAGGTTCAACAGAGAACTCTTCTATGGTGTAATAGCAGAGGGTTCTGGGTGGAACCTCTGTGTATCCAGAACCTTTTCCACCTTCCAAGGATGCCAGCAAGAAGCCAACCTGGGGGTTCCATGGGTTTTATTAAGAACACACTCAGAGGGTTCCCCTGTGAACCTTTTAAATTCAGAGGGTTTTAGCTAAAAACCTACCCAGGTGGTTCTACTGAGAACCCTTTTTTTATATTTCAAGAGTTTTACCAAGAACCTACCCAGGGGGTTCAACTGAGAATCTTGGAGAAGAGAGCCCTCTTTGTAGGTTTTATCTAGAAAACACTAAGGGTTCTACCGAGAACCTTTTTAAATTCCAAGGGGTTTAATCTGGAACACACTCCGGTAATTCTACCCAGAACCTTTTCATATTCCAAAGGTTTTATCTAGAACACACCGAGGGGGTTCTACTGAGAACCTTTTTAAATTCCAAGGGTTTTAATCTGGAACACACTCTGGTGATTCTACCCAGAACCATTTCATATTCATAGGTTTTATCTAGAATGCACTGAAGGGGTTCTACAGAGAGACCTTTTATATTCTAAGGGTTTTATCTAGAACACACTGAGAGGGTTCTACTGAGAGCTCTTTTATATTTCAAGGGTTTTATTTGGAACCCACCCAGGAGGTTCCACTAAGAAACTTTTCATATTCCAGGGGTTTTATCTAGAACACACAGGGAGTTCTACCAACTACCAATTCAACAATCCTTGAAGAACTCTTTCTTTCAAAAAAGTGTTCTTTGTAAGACTTATTGTTCAACTAAGAACACATTTCCTCTAAAGAACTCTTGACAAACCGTTCCTTCAAAAAAAAACCCAAAAAAAACAAAACGGTTCTTCAGAAGCAAATGGCTTTGGGTAGAACCTCAGCCCTTCAGGAAGAACCCTTTTGGAACCGTTACTTCTAAGAGTGTATACTGGTGCTGCCTTGGCAGATCAGCCATGATGGGAGGATGGAGGTTGGAGGTGAGGCTCAGTTGGCAGTTTAGTAGGTGTGTGTGTGTGTGTGTGTGTGTGTGTG
>JAJHUR010135276.1:23911-49618 GCA_027495735.1 Lutjanus campechanus
AAGGGTTCTTCAGCTTGTTCCACTTTCAGAGAGCTCGACCTTGAACTCAACATATAAAGGGTTATAGCTAGAATCATCTGTGAAAGGTTCCCCCCAGAACCCCCAGTGAGAGGTTCAACAGAGAACTCTTCTATGGTGTAATGGCAGAGGGTTCTGGGTGGAACCTCTGTGTATCCAGAACCTTTTCCACCTTCCAAGGATGCCAACAAGAAGCCAACCTGGGGGTTCCATGGGTTTTATTAAGAACACACTCAGAGGGTTCCCCTGTGAACCTTTTAAATTCAGAGGGTTTTAGCTAAAAACCTACCCAGGTGGTTCTACTGAGAACCCTTTTTTTATATTTCAAGAGTTTTACCAAGAACCTACCCAGGGGGTTCAACTGTGAGAATCTTGGAGAAGAGAGCCCTCTTTGTAGGTTTTATCTAGAAAACACTAAGGGTTCTACCGAGAACCTTTTTAAATTCCAAGGGGTTTAATCTGGAACACACTCGGGTAATTCTACCCAGAACCATTTCATATTCCAAAGGTTTTATCTAGAATGCACTGAAGGGGTTCTACAGAGAGACCTTTTATATTCTGAGGGTTTTATCTAGAACACACTGAGAGGGTTCTACCGAGAGCCTTTTTATATTTCAAGGGTTTTATTTGGAACACACCCAGGGGGTTCCACTAAGAAACTTTTCATATTCCAGGGGTTTTATCTAGAACACACAGGAGTTCTACCAACTACCAATTCAACAATCCTTGAAGAACTCTTTCTTTCAAAAAAGTGTTCTTTGTAAGACTTATTGTTCAACTAAGAACACATTTCCTCTAAAGAACTCTTGACAAACCATTCCTTCAAAAAAAAAGGGTTCTTCAGAAGCAAATGGCTCTGAGTAGAACCTCAGCCCTTCAAGAAGAACCCTTTTGGAACCGTTACTTCTAAGAGTGTATACTGGTGCTGCCTTGGCAGATCAGCCATGATGGGAGGATGGAGGTTGGAGGTGAGGCTCAGTTGGCAGTTTAGTAGGTGTGTGTGTGTGTGTGTGTGTGTGTGTGTGTGTGTGTGTGTGTGTGTGTGTGTTGGAGGGTGGAGTTTGGGGAGAGCTCATGTGTTAGTGTAACTGAAGCTGTCATCCAGCCCCGGGGTCACCTCCCCAAAGCACGCCGGCTGTCTCTTTTAATAGACTAAACACATATGTCTCTCTATACCAACACATGATGAGGAGGAGAGGGGCCGTAAGGAGGGGGAGGGTGGGGGGAGGGGGACGACTGTGGATTGACTTCATAATTGGCCTGTCACCATTTTTTTTCTAATGGTTAATGGAAATTGACAATAACATGAGACGCTGCCATTAGGCCGCATGTCATCCTGTGTGCTTTGATTAGCAAAAAAAGAGAAGAAGAAGAAGCTTACTGTCACTTGTTACCGAATCCTTCAGAAACAACAATCAGTTGATGACTGAAACCAAGAAAACTAACTACTCGCCTCCTCATGGTTAACACTTTCTGCGACTGGCGCTATATATAGTTTTTGCATAATGAGACGTATAGGGAAAACTTTTGTGTCCTGTTTCATAACAGCGGCGTGGTGGCTGATTCAACATCATCCTGTTTGTATCGTCAGGATTAGCATTCAGGAAATGTGCAGTCACAAGTGTGTCAAGCTGAAGTCAGTCACCTGTCGGTTCAAATGAGGGACAAAGTACAAGCTAAAAATTATCCAAACATGATGAGTCCTAATCTTTTCAAGGTTAATTTGCTGGTTGTAGTCCCTTTTATTTATTTAATTTTTTGCAATATTCCCTTTTCAAATGGCTCACGTAAAAGTGTGTGGGGTTCGGATATCACTTGGATTTTAACATTTCTGATTCTGATTCCAGTTAACCCTTTCTAAGTCCCGCCCCTTTTTGCTCTCTGCTCCAATGACACTTTGGTATTTCGGTCAACTTTCTCTACTATGTTCTCGGCTTCCCTATGTAAAAAAAAAAAAAAAAAAAAAAAAGGTTAAAAGATGTTGCTGTGAGATTAGGAAAAGCAACATTCATATCTTAAATTAGCTCAAGTTAGTAGCAAAATGCTAGCTAACTTGCTAGCTCATCTACATCAGTTGTTAGCTAGCTAGTGAGCTGGTGTTGTGCTAGGATTAGCTAATTTAAGATGTGATCCTTTATGCTTTTTTACAGGAAAGGGAGAAAGTTGACCGAAGGTACCATGTTTGCTCAATTGTTATTGGTACACAGAGCAAAAAGGGGCGGGTCTTACAGTAGGAAGAGTCACTTCTGCTTGTTGATTTTGGTTCTTTACAGTCCTTGATTCCAATCGTTTTAGTGTCTTCCCACATTCTTCACAGCAGAGTTGTGTGAAATGCTAATTACCAAGGATGAATCAGCAGAAACACTGAGCTAAGCTAACTTTAGCTAGTAGCTAACTGTAGCAACTGTGGTCTCTTTTATGGTTTCTCAAGTATTCTGGGGTTTTTTGTATTAAGTATTTTGTAGCATTGTTACCTGCTAGTCTAATGACTTAGCAACGGCTGGGTAGCTTAAGTTAGAATAAATGTAGACTCATGATTTTAAGAAGAGAAACGCATTAGGAGTCAGGGAGACGTGCGTGCAATTAACTCTCACGTCTACAGACTGATGGCCAGATCGATATACAGTGGGTGTTTGCAGCACACGGTTTAATTTGAAACTTGTGCGAGTGAAATTTGCGTAGGAATGAAAGTACAATCCAAAATGAAAGTCTGTTGCTGATCAGCCTGTTTCCTTAAAACAAAAGCCGACTGCTCCGAAAATACACACTTCAGTGACAGCCCATCTCACTGCTTACCAGACCCCATTAACATATTGCTCAATTTAACCGTTATACACATCTACGCCTTCTGCAAGAATATTAGCGACATGTTATGACTCATAAACAGGAACTTACTCATTCGGCGCATAATTCGGCATTAATTTGGACTCTTATTAATGTGAAACGGGTAAACTAAAACAAGTTGTTCCTGCCACCACAGCTGCGGCACTGATGTCAGAAAAGCGAGTATTTCAACTAAGTGTGTTTCCGTCATCTGTGATGATGCATCATTGTCATATTATGGTTTATTACAGTAAATATATTACATATTTCTCATTTAAACACTGTAAAATTACATAATCAAATGTTGTATGCGGTCTTAGAGTGCTAATGAGTCCATTTTAAGTATGCTAAAAATTCATTAAAATGCACATAATCAGTCTTATTGCACAAGAGCAACATCTTTAATAAAGTGTCTTTTTTTTCTCATGGAAATTACAAACATGTTGCAGTTTTCAAAATGAAACAACATTATAAATGTTCTGTTGTGGAAAAAATGAGTAATACTTCTGAATCACGCTTTAAATAAGATGTATATTGCCCTTCACCCCCAGAGATGTTGCTCAGATGTGATTAAGAAACTTCAAACTCTTGTGTCTGTATCACTGGAGGTGTACTACTGAAAGTGTTATGCCGTTTCACTGTGCCATACTACAACGGTGAAGGAGCAAATGAAGAGACGGCATGGAGGACATTGGTGGTGAGTAGGCTGGCACTGATGTTAGAGAGTGGAGGTGGTTTGAAAGTGAGTAAAAGCCAGTGTCGTGGGAAGAAATGCAGTAGTATGATTTTATTTTCCTGTAATGAGTGTTGTGATGCCTTGCATCTTGTAATACTAATTTAAATTGTTGTAGATATAAGGAGGCCTTTACTGAAAACCCCGAGGGTCTCATGTCTGCAGGCTACAAACTGAACAATCAGCCGTTTAAAGGCCGACATCTGACAATAGTTGTGATGCTGTAATGACACAGTCTGCTGCCCCATTGACCTACATTCGGCTAAATTATTCAACTGTACCTCTGCAGGTTGTAGTCGGGCCTTAGTCATTCCAGTGCTCTGTGAGTTTTTAGTGAAATGTCAGGTCAGGGAAGCGAAAACGTTACAGTCTGATGTGCAGCTGTTGACTCTTAAACCGGCTCCCTTCGACATCAAAGATTTTAACCCTTCGCGCGGCGGCTATGTGCACCTCTGTTCGTGCCGTGTTCAAACTTTCCCAAACCACTCCTGCACCGTCAAATACCATTTCCGTTGACGACATGGTTACTCAGCATTTACCTAAGCATGCATGCATGTTTTTGTCGAAATATGACAGAATATGGCCACTTTTTCTGTTTGTGACTCATTTGGTGAACTCGGGCTGACCACAAGTGCTGCTTCCTCATGAAGGCATAAATACCAACATCTGACAGCAACCTTTAAAGCCAACTGAGGAAAGGTATTTGGTACAAAAATGATACATTTTGGCTGTAATATCATTTTAGTAGCTAGGCTAATCAGCTACAAGCCAGTTAATCACCACTGCAGCTGGTCATAGTGTTTAATTTGAGAGTGAATCTGTTGAAACACAACAATTATTTGCATTTATTTGTGTTTTTGGTTGTTTGACTCTTAGTACTGGCTCACCTTTTGTTTGAATTTTGAAGCAGATATCATTGTTCACCTGTTATAACAATGAAGTATAGCATCAACAAGTATTAGCTGCTGAATAGCACCATCTCTTATACTGCAAACACATCGGTTTGCTTATTTCAAAGATTTTAATGGGCTATAACTATATTTATTCTCTAAGTAGTAGTAAAAGTTTGCATTGCTCTGCAATCAATGACAACATAAAACATAAAATGAACCACTGACACAAATCTTTGCCTGCATCATGATAGATTATTTTTGAGAATCATGACATGATTTCTTACACCCCTACTTCTGAGTACAGTTTATGCAAAACAAATTTGGAGAGAACAAATGTTTTCTTTGCCCATGTTTGCCCTCGGGGGTGGAACAAAGTAACAAAGTACATTTACTTGAGTTATGTACATTTATTTACTACTTTTTGGAAACTTTTACTTCACCACATTTGAAAGATAAATGTTGTGCATTTGACACCTTTACACTGTGGTTTTACTTTGAAGCACAGCTGATTTAAGTCATTCTGGGACTCGGTCAAGTTAATCCACAGCTGCTGCTTAATATTACTAATTGTTAGCTAGTGAAAATACCAGTTTGACATGACTGACTAACGTCCTTTCAAAGTATATGTCAAAATAAATGCAGTATTAGTATGGATCGGTACCAAAGCTTAATATTAAACAGGCTCTGGGGCAAAATTATTTAAGACTGTAGTATTGATAACCTCAAAATCTTTTGTACTTTTGAATATTATATAAAAAAACAAATGCTCTAGCACTTTAACTCAAGTAGAAATTTGACTGAACTTTCACTTGAACTAAAGTAATATTTGTCCCAGAGTGTCTTTAGTCTTTAGTTTGATTCTTTTACTTTGCCCCTACTAGCAAAATCCCACAGCTCTTCATTGATGTTTTAGCTTTGCAAGCGAATCCAAAGACAGAAGAGTTGAACAAACAAGATGCTGATCATGTAACACTTAACAAATGAGATGCTCAAAATTAGTCACCTTGTTTTATGTTCATAGTTGAATTACTGGTGATTTCTCAGGTAGAGCTGCGCCGTTGCTAATATTACTTTTAAAATGAGTAATAATACTTCTTTGAGGCCGCCGCTGGTGAACAGGGTGTGTTGGAGGAGGAGGAGGAGGAAGAGACGGGGTAGAGGTGGGGGGGGTTTACCCGTGCACCAGAAGGGGTCCAGAAGTGAGTCAGAGGAGCCTCAATACTGCCCCACCCCCCCACCCCCACTTTCAAACAGGCTCTTCAGAGAGCTGCTGGCTGGCTGCGCTGTTGAACTTGGCCTTGCCGTCACTCCGGGGTAACCCAACACCCAGCGCAGAGGGGCCTGACAGACCCGGGGACGAGGGGGGCCGAGGAGGGGGGGCAGGGGCCCGCTGGGACGCAGAGTGCATTTCAAACCCATCAGTGTCAGTTAGTTCACTAAGTGGTGACATAATCACCATCGCCATGGCTGCTCCTCTGGGAGAGCCAGGCAGGGAGGGAGGGAGGGAGAGGCGGTGGGAGCCCCGGGTCTCCACCTCCTCCCCTAGTTTCCCCGCTGGGGTGGAGTAGAGGCGCTATAACCAAACTGTTCTTCTTCTGCACTGTTACCCATTTCTCAGGATTGTAGTGTTATGATTATATCGTACACCGGCCGACGTGATCCAAGGAAAACTCAGTCCACAGCCATTTATTAGCCGCATATAACATGTAGAAAATATCACCTGCAAACCAACAAAGGCTAGAAACTTACATTTAAAGGATTATTTCTGTCTTTTTGTATGTTTCAACCCATCAGTGGTGGAATAAGAATATTCAGATCCTTTACTTAAGTAAAAAATACCAAAACAAGTACGTCAATCTACTATTACAAGTAAAAGCGCTGCATGCAAAAGTACATATGCGTTATCAGCAAAATATACCTTCAATATCAAAAATAAGAGTAATAAGAGTACTCACTCTGCAGTAAAATGTCCCCTGTGAGTAATATGTTAATAATTTATGACGTTATGAGATTCTTGACGCATTAAAGTGTCACAAACGAAAGAAAAACTGTTGTTGTGAGCAGTTTTTTGAGACCAAGAGTTTAAAACCGCTAATGACGCATTGCAAAAGTTTCAAACAACAGTTTTAATTTTAATCTTTAACCTTATCTTGTATTTTGTAAGGTTATGTTTTTAAATTAAAAAGTCTTGATCTCAAAAACATAAAACCTCAATTTAAAAAAAATACAAAACGAAAAATACAATGACTTTCAAAAACTTCGAAGATATTTAATGTTCAAACTGATCAACTTTGCTTTTTGTGAATACGCACAGATTCTGAATTTGATGCCTGCAACACGTTCCCAAACACACGTTCATGTGTGTTTTACACGTGCACTTGCAAACATTATTATTATTAACATTATTCTCTTTATGGTTATTATAAAAAAATACATTCATCCCGCTTGGACTTTTTCATATCTTACAAAAAGCATGTGAAACCTGTATTTTCACATGAAAAAATGTTACATTTCATTTCTAACATTATCTATAATCAAGCCTGTATGTGATTTTATCTCATGAAATGTTGTTTTAACATTAAAGAGTCTTTTTGCTCATTATTAGTCCTAAGAAAACTACTCATAGGAACAGGTTAAGTGTCACAAACATACACAGTAGCAGAGCTAATGAACATCTGCTGTATGTGACTGTGAATCTTAAAGGGATAGTTCATCCAGAAATGATAATTCAGTCATTATCTACTCACCCTCATGCTGATTGAAGGTCGGGTTTTGTTTTTCAGTCCACAAAACTCACAGGAAAACAGCGTTGCAGGAGCCCCCATTCAACTGAAGTGAATGGGGGCAAACCAAGTCTCCTAAAGCCTCAACATGCCAAGCTGACATGAAAGACGTCATCTACGCCATGTTTTTAGCCTGAATCTTCACTATAGATCCTTAACTTGGAGCCACGTTCACGTGCACGCCGTCTGAACTGGGTGTGTGTGGTGTGATGCGCGCAGGTGAACGGCATGCTGGGGCTTTAGGAGACTTGAATTACACCAGACGAGCGGTATGGAGGCATTTTATTTTATTTTTTCAGTCGTTTTTTTAACTAAAACTGGTCACTATTCACTTACATTGTTTGGGAGATTCTGCAGCACTGTTTTCCTGTGAAACTCCAGCAGAGTTTTGTGAACTAAAAAACTAAACCCGACCTTCAGTCGGCATGAGGGTGAGTAGATAATGACTGAATTTTAATTTTTTGGGCGAACCATCCCTTTATTTTGACTCCCTGTGTGTTTTTAAGCTCAGTGTTCGTCATAGCGTTGAGGTGACAACATGTGTCCTAATGAAGTCGCTCTTGAGCAGCGATACGCAGCAGTGAGTTCGCCACTGTTTTGTTTCCTGTTTCAACCACATGAATGGTGAGGAAACTACCAGGGCTGTCGCAGGAAGACAACAGGTCAGATCCGAATGACTGTCGTGACTTTTCACTGAGAACTTGAAAGCGCTGCTGTTTTTCACATCTCACCTACACGTTTCCATTTGAAAATCTGAAAAGAAGGGAGCTTGTGCGACGCCCCTCTCTCCTTAAAGTCACATGCCGCCTCGTTGTTGTTGTTGTTGTTGTTGTTCTAGCAGGGATTTGTTTTCCACAAAATTTGTAAAGTGCAATATGTGAGTCACCTTGCACACTCAGAAATACAGGTAGAGGAGAAGTGCTTTTTTTGTACTAAAAAGCCTGAATGATCTATTATGTACAGATGCACCATAAGGCGCATAATGAATCCTAATGAGACAGAATAACGTTCTTTTTTAACATGTTATTTTCATTTTGTAGATATTTTAGCCAAACTGCAGCTTACGTTAAGTGCATTCAAACTTTGTAAGATCATCAGCTGTAATTCTTCTTCTTCTTGCCATTAAGATTTAAAGCGATATTCCAGCCCAGAACGATAATCCACTCAGTATGTACTCACCTCTATGCTGATGTGAGGATGGGTGAAGATCTTCAGTTCACAAAACAATCCTGGAGTTTCAGCAGAAAACAGGGTTGCAGCTGATGACAGTGAATGGAGACCAAATGTAAATGTAAAAAAAAAAGAACACAAAACAAACACAAAATGTCTCCATCCTGCTCGTGTGGTGTAATCCAAGTGTCTGTGAGCTGCGACATTAAAATTTAACCCCAAAAGACGCCTTTCACGCCATGTTTTTAGCCAAAATGTCAACTGTAGCCTCCCAGACTCGAGCCAGATGCACAAGAGATCTCACGATATTTTCACACATGCATCCATTAAGAGATATACGAAGTCTCGCAATACATCGACGCCATGTTTACATCCTACCTTTACATCCTACCCAGGCTACAGTTGACATTTGGGCTAAAAACATGGTGTAAATGGCGTCTTTTGTAGTTAAATTTTAATGTTGCGGCTCACAGACACTTGGATTACACCACACGAGCAGGATGGAGACATTTTGTGTTTGTTTTGTGTTCTTTTTTCTTTCTTTTTTTTAACATTTTATCCGTGGTCTCCATTCACTGTCATTAGCTGCAACCCTGTTTTCTGCTGAAACTCCAGGATTGTTTTTTGAACTGAAGATCTTCACCCATCCTCACATCAGCACAGAGGTGAGTACATATGATTCAATCCCTGACAGTGCAACTCTCTCTGAGAAATCATCTTTACATACTATTAATTTGCACTAACGTCACAAGTTTAGAATGAAATGACGTCGCCAATCTCGCCTTTTTTAAAAATTAACATACAGAGAAATCTTACTGAAGACTGAAACCGACCTTATAAAGGTCATAAAGCGTAAACCTTTTCTAGTTTTGTTGTTTACTTAATCAGCAAACAGAAATCAACCCATAGTTTACACCCTTACTTTAATCAAAGTGGTTTTGCTGCCTAAATCTGACAACATGCGGAAATGAGGATGTGGTGTTCAAGTTCAAGTTCAGCACATTGTATTTCTGCCAACCACGCAACCACTTCACTGCCTCCTTGTGACTTCCGCGCAGCACAGGAACGTAGGAATGAATAATGAAGTGACGGCTAATAAACATCTTTGTGACACAGCGATGCAAGGTGATGCTTCCAACATGGTTGCGAGGAACGTAACTTGCAATATTGGTGGGTGTGAAGCCAGCGAGGGATCGTGTCTTTGTTTCTGTTCTCAAAAGTACCAACCTGAAAGTGTTGAGTACCAAGTGTGAAGACACATCAGTTAGAAAGTTCTTTGTGTTGTTCACTCGTTATTTAATCAGGTATTTCTTTAGCAGTTTTTTTTTTTTTGGCAGCTTTTTTGTTATAGCTGCTTCGTATTTCATTTTCATTTCATTTTATTTATTATTATACAGGAAAAGATTAAAAGTAACATAATAAAAATCAGTTACAGTTAATCAGGCCTGACTCAGTTAAAACTGGTTTACAGCAGGTTCCTGTTCATGAGGACAACCTTCCCAAATAAATGAGGAAAAAAAACAGTATGACAAAGCTGAGAATTAAAAATTAATTAAGCTTTACTGCACTGAGGGTCATCATTTGTCAGTATTAGACCTGACACCTTCTGGTCAGTTATTTTTTGGAGTGTGAGGGACATATGTTTATGTGTTGTATTTTATTTGTGAGTGATAGGCTATATTGTGTCAGAAATTAATTAATATTTTTGATGGCAACATGTATTTGTGTGCATTTTACTCACCGTGATACCAGCTGGCTGTGATCCGAATTTAAACTTGAAAGATGCAAGTTATGCCATTTTTAAAAAAAGCTGTTTTACTGTTTATTTTGCGGGTTATCCTGTTGAACATGGAATTAGCATGTGGCACAGCTAATGTGGCTGTAGCAACCGTGCCCAGTGACTGGGGCAATGTTGAACTAATGTTATAATATTGAGGGACAGTCAAGAGAAACTATGTGAACATTCAGCCTAATTTGAAGCAAAGAGAAGTATTAGTAACTTTTTCATGCTGCTTTTTGTGGAACTTTATACTGCAGCGCTAACATTAGCTCAGCTAGCGTTAGCTTTCCTAGGACAACCTTCCCAAATAAATGAGAAAAAAAGACATAGTATGACAAAGCTGAGAATTAAAAATGAAATAAGTTTTACTGCACTGAGGGTCATCATTTGTTTCAAGAACCGATTCTTGTGTCACTTCATTTGAGGGAACAGTAGCTAGCTAACAGTGGCTAAACACGTGTGTCTCTACCTGATGCTTCCTTTTCATTGGCATGGTGATAAACAAAGGTAAATGGTCATTAAAATTATGCATTTTGACTTTTATTAAGTGAATTAGATTAGCTATGATCTTTTTTGAAACCATGTGAGAAGTTTAAAGAGGAAATTTCTCTTTGGTTGAATTGCTGATTACACATAAACATCCTAAACAAGGCGACGCTGCTCTTTTGTAAGGACCCACAAGCTAGAACAAAAAAGAAGTTGGGAACCACTGGTTTAATCTTGAACAGTACGTTGTATTATATAAGATTATCACGTTTTTTAAGTGTAACCCTTAATCTGAAAACTGACAAGTAAGTAAAGCAAAGTCTGATAAATGCAGGGGAGTAGAAAGTGAAATAATCTCCCTCAATCATCACCCACATAGAATCAGAAGTGTGTGGTGGCGCCTGCACCCACAGAGAGTCTGCCACCTGCGCATACCTTCTTATTTTCTCATTATTCTGCTTAAAAATCATTTCTAACTTTAATCTAAACATTTGACGCTACCACTGCCTCTGAGGCCCGCTGTTAGAGAACTACTGATCTACCGGGTAGAGCAGACTCGGTGCACTATGGCAGCTTTAGTGGCAGATCAGGTAGAATTTCTGTTGTGATGTTCACAAAATGTTCTATTGTTTCATTTATCTGTGCTGCATCTGAAATTTCAAACACGACCGCACCTGTTTACGCCCATCCTGGGCTCAGAGTGAGTGAAAAACAACAGTGCGGAGTGAATTAAAATGATAAAACGGCAAATAATTCCAGCAGCATAATTGATTAAAGGTACATATTTGTCACTTTACTTTGCAAATTGAGGGGGAATCCAACTCACTTGCATTACAGGGTGTTATCCAAGTGACCTTTCTTTGACGTTTTCTAAGAATGTACATTAATAATTACATGTTTAAACCTGTGAATCACTGCACCAGGAATCAGATGTTTAAATTATGCCTTTACCATGAAATTGTGACTAACTGATTCTCACCTGTAGGCGCCCACTCATCACATATAAAGACAAGGATGTGGGCTGTTCTGTTCTCCACCTTATCTTCTCTGCCACTACATCAAAAACACAGATGAGAAAGTAGCTTGCAATTTTTTTTTCTCTCTCTCTCTCTCTTTTATTATTTTTATCTGTCTGTGGCTTCTATCTCTTGACACCCTAACCTAAGAGTGGTGTGTCCTGGTCCAATCTCAGAGAAGATGGTTATCATACTGCGAAGCGATGAGACATCACTTTGTCACCGTGCGGAGTACAACTGCGAGTGTCAGTGGTGTTACCTGCATGCCTACACGCAGGGATCTTTACTCCACTTTTATTTTTTTCACACCGTTTAGTCAATTTCCAAAATGACAAATGGGATAAAATGTGAACACGAGTCTCGGGGATGACGTGATCCCCAATAACGCCCTCCCTTCCATCAGCGCCGGCTATCTAACGATGGACAAGACAAAGGAGCTTATCAAACGGGGCCGATAACACAGCAGCCAATTAAGATATGCTGCCTCTATCACACAATATGCGTTCACTATCACTATCAAAGGGTCAGGAAAAAGAGGGAGGGGAGAATGAATGGGATCGGTAAACGAAGAAGCAGCTCCGTAACCTGAGTGAAAAGACAGTATTTTGAAATGTGTCATGGGAAGATGTCCCCCGAGAGCAACCTGGAGGTGATCATCTGGTTTTTTGTTTTGTTTTTTTGGACAGTGTGTACATATGTAAAGAAGGCATGGATGCACTAGTGCAGGAAAATACCCAGTATTGGGGTAGTGGGCACTAGATGGCACTAATGAATGGTAATTACAATGATCTGCTCCTGCAAAAATCATCATTAATTATATTTCTGCATAACTGCTTGCACAAGTGCTTTAATGTGTTTTACAGAAGTTATTAACTATTTGGTGCAAAATGCAGAGCAAAGTAGGTAGTTCATTATAAATAAAAATATACATTGCTATGTATATGCACACAATGATATATATGTGAAAATATAGAATATTTAAGCTTGTAAATATTTCAGAAAATACAGATATTTAAGCCCATAAAAATCACTGTTACTGTAGCTTTTACACAGGCCTTTTGTGAAGATTTGGGTGATTTATATTCAAAATGCTTACATCAATAATATTCTAAATATATTTGCTTTATTTCACCATGCACTGATATGTATCAGTCCATACACAGCGGGCCAAATTTGCACTGCTTCTGCATCTGCTTCACTAAACATGTTTGGAATGAATGCCCCTTTTAAACAATTAATTTCACGGTGTCCCTTTTCTCCTCCTGTTTATTTATAGCTTCAGAACTTCGATCAGATTGAGCAGAAACGGGCAGATTACGCACGTTTCTCGCAATTCTACATTTGACGTGTTCAATCAGCCCCATTCCAGTTAGCAGAAATCTTTGACCTTTCTCAATGCAAAGTTCAGATTGTGAAGCGTTTTGTGTCTCACTCATCGAGCGTGGGCATCATGTTTTCTTTAAATGGTGGTTTCGGATGGCTTTAAACGCGATCTCGCTCTGCTTTTTGTTACGTGTGCTTGGTGACATTGATGATAAGAAAACTTAAAGGAAAAAAGCAACGAGGGCTGGGCGACGTGGACAAAATCAAATATCACGTTTCCTCAAATTTCGATATTGTGACAATTTTGCATGGAAAGAAAATTACATCACTTTACTGTGATGAAGCCTGCAAAACCAGGGAAGGAAAGCACCAATGCCATATAATTATAGCAAAATCTAAGATGATATCCAGTCTAATATCAAGATTAAAAACTGAGGTTTAAAAACATATAACCTCTTATGGCTTATCTAGAACTTAAACTCTTATTTCACACAATATGTACACTTAAAAAAAATACAAATATTCTACCTTTAAGTAGTCTGAATAACAGACTAATTACAAAATAACGAGAGACACGGATTCAACAGGTGCAGAGAGCTCAGACTTCATCTTTATGCAGTCTTTTTATATGCAAAGTTCAAATCGAGAGGCGTTTTGTGTCTCACACATTGAGTGTAGGCATCAAGTTATCTTTAAACGGTGGTTTCAGATGGCTCTAAAAGATATCTTCCTCTGCATTTTGGTGCATGTACTTTGTGCCACTGATAATTGGAAAAACTTGAAAAAGGGCAACACGACTCCCACATTTTAAAAGACAGAAGTTTTGATTTGGCTGTCGGTCACAACGAAGAACAAAAAACAAACATGAAGAAAAGTTATTTACATTTTCTGTATTTTCTCTCAGAAATTTTTTGCATACACAAAAAAATGTTGAACTTCATGTAAACTTTATTATCTCAGATCAGGAAATTTGAATACAAGGTGCAAAAATACATAAAACGATCGTAAAAGCTGATAAAAGACGTATGTGCAGCCCCCTCACACACACATACACACACAAGGCTGTGATCCTTGAAAAACAAAGTTTACATCAACATTAAAATCAACTTATAAATATGTTGCATGATACAATATTATTGCGTATCGCCCCGATCAAAATAAATCGCATCAAATCCTGTTGTTTTTGTACTTTTCCTCTCATTTAAAGGAGCATTTTGAAACAACTGCACGTCCAAAAATGACAATAACAAGCAACTACTGGTCCTACAATGTAAGTTTATCAACTATTTTTAACTGTCAATTGTCTGTTGATGTAAAGATGTAAAAATACGCCTTTTATCCAGAAAACTAAAGCTCCATTAAAATACTGCTCAATTTAACTTCAACTTCTAAAAGAGTATTAATGATTTGTTACAACTCATAAACAGACACTTACTCATTTGGTGAATATTCAGCTTCAATTTGAACCCTTAATAACCAATTTATGATTAATTACAGTAAATATATTGCAGGTTTCTGCTTTAACAGTCTAATTACTGAAGTGACAAACGACTTAAAACAAGAAAAAAATTTCACTGAGGGTCAGTATCAGTATCTAGAATTTAAACTTGTATTACACACAATATGTTCTTCTGAAAACAAATATTTATACCAATTGTGAAAACATTAAATACACACTCGAGAGTTGGAGTTCAGTGACTGTCTGCCAAACTCCATTAACATTTTGCTCAATTTAACCGTTATAAACATCTACAGTCTTCTAAAAGAGTATTTATCATTTCTTACACCTCATAAACAGACACTTACTCATTTGGCAAACATTCAGCTTCAATTTGAACCCTTAATAACCATTTTATGATTTATTACAGTAGATATATTACAGATTTCAGTCTAATTGCTGGAGGGACAAAAGACTTCAAAAGAAGCAACATTTTCACAGAGGATCATTTGAAAAACATAGCACCTCTTATGGTTTATCAAGAAATTAAACTCTTTTTATGTACAATATGTTCTCCTGGAAAAACACAATGACATATAAACCAACTGGGAGAAAATAAATAAATGATAAACATGGATTCAACAGGTGCTGAGAGCTCAGACTCCATCATGCAGCCCGGCGTGTGATCAGACTTCTTGCTTCAGCCGATACGGCCTGAGACATGTCAACTTAGTGTAGATGTCAAACCTCCGGCGCTTATGAGAAGGCCAGGGAGCAGAGCGATAATGGCGGCCCTGCGACGGCGGGGTTAGTTATCATACAAACGGGGGTCGTCGCTCTCGACCCTCCCTTGTGCCACGGCGGCCCTCTAATCGCCCATCTGGGCTCGGCGCGCCGCCGTCCTCCTGTTTGTCGTCGGACCTTATCGTAGGCAGAGGCTTAATCTGCACCGGTGATAAGATATGTGCCACTGCATTCACACACACACACTCACGCTTTGACACTCTCCTCACACTCCTGCTGTCGACCGGTTGATGCTGTGATATGTCTGCAATTGCGTCATTTACCGTTGCAGATTATTCATTTAAAGCTTTTTGTCATATTTGTGCAGAAATACTGGGAACTCCCTGTTTGCTTTACGTTAATTTCCTTCATCCGGCTTCATGATTCATGCAGGATAACCTAAAGCAAGCAACCAAGCAAGCAACGTGACACAAAAAACAGAGCCAAATGTCTGACTCTGAGTTGACTCTGACTGACCAAAGTAACCGCAGCACAGCGAGTGAAGACATTTATCCTGTCAAACAGTGTGCGTACTTGGACTTTTTCTCATCGGCTGCAACAATAAAATGCCCCACTGATCTGATACTATCTCCCCGTTCTCACACACTTTGTCTCATTAACAGCTGAAGAACAGAACAGAAAATAAAGAGCAAAAACATCTGATTTCAAAGATTAGATAAAGCAAGGGTAAAAGAAAAAAAAAAAAGAAGAGGTTTATCTCTAAGTGTACACGTCCTTGAGTTTCTCTGAAGGCTGCCATATAAGGTCACCCTCTCTTAGGCTCTTCATGTGGTTTAGGTAAAGCCGTGAGAGCCGGGTGAGACGTGAAGAGGAGGAGAAGAAGAAACGGACAGACAGAGAGACAGAGAGAGAGAGACGGAAAGAGAAGGGAGAGAGATCATCTTGGCATGACCCCAGAGTCTCCTCTGCAGCGTTTGAGCCGGTCGTCTCTGCAGATCGCAGCTTTGAGCTCAGGGGACAGAAAGCGACTGCAGTGCAGACAGTTTCAAACAGGTGGATAGTCCTGACAATTAATAGCTGAGGGTGGACTTTTATTTATTTATTTTTTGAACATAAAACACAGCAATCATGAGCATGTTTTTATTTTTTTTTATATTTCAGTCCAGGCCTAGATTGAAAATAAGCAGAATCAGCATTTTATTTACTTTTATTTAAATCCTTTATTTTCCACTTTCACAGTACATGAGTAAAATCTTTTCAAATATTCAAATGATACAGGAGAAAGTAACTTGTCATCAGTTCAAAATCCCCGTTACAAGCAGTTCTCTTAAACATAAAAAAACAGTTATATAGTATCAAGATGATGAAATGATAAGTTTGTGTGTGTGGGTGTATGTGTGTGTGTGTGTGTGTGTTATCACGCTCTCCAGGACCACAAGCACAACATTAACCTTAATAACAGAAAGAAATTGGGGCTTTTTTTTTTTTTTTTTTTTCAAATCAGCCCAGGCAGACAACCACAGACATTGCTCCGCTTTTATTTTGAAACCGCATTTTTCTTTATCTGCACCCTGCTACATTAACATCTAGTCAAAAGCAACACGTTCACTCCTTAAGATACGGTTTGATCGAGGCTGCGGGACTGGCGCCCTTGCAGACAAAATGCATGAGAAATAGTGCATAAGTACGGCCTTTTAAAAACGTGCAAACCAAATAAGAGGATGCAACTTTTTGCAGCTCATTCCACTTGTATGCAGTAAAGTATTTTGAAGTACGGCTATAATGTTTAAAATGTGACTGGATGTTAATTCGACCAGAGAGCAGAGGTGACTAGGTGGTTTTTGCAGCAGAGCCTTTATAAATAACCCACATTCAACCTTTATGTGTCATATAAGATGCAGAAACATGTATCACACGTGATGAAGAGCAGTGCACTGTGATATTAGGCAGAGGGAGAAACATGCATATATATATATATATATATATAATATCACCAAGTGCAGACAGAATTCTACAGATGTAGATTTGGGTTTTACTACTTTGTTGTTTGGGGACTTTCAGAAAAGGATAATTGTGCAAATTTAGTCTTTTCTTTCTTTTCTTTATAACCCAAAATGAAGAAGTGTTGTTGTCAGTAGTGTGTAAATAATAATGTAAATTGGCCTCGGACATTCAAGGAAGGAGGCAAAATAACATTTTTCACAGATTGAAGTATGTTATTCTACATTGTAGGGGTGTCGCAATATCAGAATTTCACAATGACATGATTACTGTAGCCAAAATAATTCACAATAATGATATTACTGCAATACCTGTATGTTTGAAAGTTTAAACAAAATATACATCTATCATTCAGATTCATCTTTAACTTTATTTATTGTGCATTTGGTCTGAAATACCACACACCAACATGCTCATTAGTGCACTAAAACGCTACTTTAATACATCCGAAACCTCAGTATGAAACTAATAGCACCCGAGGCGCGTGTAGTTTCCGGGAAAATATTTCACTCTGCAAGCACTGCAAGACACTGCACCGACATAAATATCCCACAATGCAACAACAGGCGGACGGTGATGAAGGCCGCTTTGGTGTGATATCAACAACGCATCAGTTCAAAAATGTAAGGTGTCAGACAGCATGTTTTTTTCAAAATTAGTTCATAGTTGGATCTGGTTACCATAGTTACGGCTCTCCAACTGGCAAGGAGGCTCAGGAGGTGATGGAAGAACCGAAAGGAATGAGAACAAATGTCAAAATTCTCAAATTTCTTTACTCTTCTATGACGGAAAACTGAATATCTTTGAGTTGTGGACAAAACTGGGAAACAGTAATCCAAAATAACTCATTACCGATCAATCTGCTGATCATTTTCTCAATTAATCAATTAAAGTAATTGTTAATTGCAGCCTTACTTTTGTAGTTTTCCATCCCAACATAGAATCTTTTTAATGGCAGTGCTCAAAAACACCGTCTGCACCATCACAGATGGGGAGCAAGTGGAAATTGTTTGCCTTTAACCATGTTTTACAAGAGTCTTTTAGACCATAAACAGAGATAACGTGTCATTTTCTGTAGCCTCTGAAACGTGTCATTAGTTCAAAATCATATTTATAAACAATTCTCATAAAATTAGGGAAAGCTGTGTGCTATCAAGATGGTAAAACAGTGTTTTTGTATGTGTTTGAGCTGTTACCATGGTCTCCAGAGCCCCCAAACTGGATATTAGATAAGGTAAGTTTATTTGTATAGCACATTTCAGCAAAAAGGCAAATCAAAGTGCTTTAGATAAAACATAAAGGGCACAAAAACAAAATGTAAAAGGAACATTAGGCAATAAAAAAGACATTTAAATACACTTAAAGTAAGATTAAACAGGAGAATAAAAGTTACAGAGCAGTTTAAGATACTGATAAAAAAAAAAAAGAAAAGTCAACATATTAGGTTTAAGAGTAATAAAAAGAAATGGGGCCTGATTTTTCCTCCACATTCCCTCAGCTTTTATTTTGACACCACATTTTTCTTTATCTGCACCCTGCCACATCAATATCTATTCAAAAAAAAAGCAACATGTTTACTCCATAAGATACCGCTGGATAGGAGGTGCAGGGACCATTCAGGCAAAAATGCATTGAAAAAATCCGAGCATTGTGGAAAAACGGTGTTAAGTTTGCAGTAGATTTTGGCCGCGTCTGCAGTTGAGGGACAGCCTGGGTAACCTGAGAGAGCCTCTCTGCCACCGCTGGACCGTCGCCCATCTCTTTATCACCACCGCAGCGAAGGAAAAACACACAAAATATGTTTACACCGCGCCGATAAGATCCGGCACTCGGCAGCCGTGCACGTCTACACTCAATATTAATAGATACCGTAAAGCGCACACACTCCCACACTGTAATAATGCCTCTCGTACTTACTGGCATTTTAAAATGGGGCTTTTTTTTTTTTTTTTGGGCTGGTGAGGCGATGATGATTGAGATTATCTGTCAAACTGATTGAGAAATGTTAATTCTTTTATCTTATTCTTCATCTTTAATTATCCTCTGATTTTTATTTTGTTTTAAACTCAAATTATTTTTATTCTAGCAGCTTCCTGCAGCATTTCAAACAGCCAAACCTCTTTTTTTTTTTTTTTTTTTTTCTCTCATACATATTTGCTTATCAGATGCAGTGTGAATATCGATTTCCCGGATACGGGGTGATAAGGTCTTTACAAGGCCGGTCCCCCTCTATGAGCGCTGCTGGTGAATATTTTATCCAGCGTGGATTATAATGAGTGATTAAGCTCATATCACCAGAGCCATCCCTTTTAATAATTCACATGCAAAAACTGTATCGATAAACACGCTTAATGCGGCGAAAAGTTATAAGCCGCTCGCTCGGACGCTGACACAGAAATTCTGATTTAATGCAGGAAAAAAAGAGAAAAAAGAGAAGTTCCCCTGTAAACAGTCTGAATTGAGTGCAGGGCTGTGTGTGTGTGAGTGTGTGTGTGTGTGTTGCAGGAACAGACTTTAAGGAGCCTGAGAGACGGGGGGGGGAGCTATATAATGGTGCCCGATGACAAGGCATGTGATCCGGGCTACCACGAGCGCGGCGAGCCGGGCCGGCTGTAACCTAAAACACAGAAAACACCACCACACACACTGAAAGCCAGACACCGATAGAAACACCAGTTGCTTCTCACTTTCTACAGTAACCCGACGATATACATGTCTGCCTTCTGTGACTAAGCATAAGAGTGAGGAGGCGGCCATGACACACACTCCTTTTCATGTTTTCTATGAATTCTCCACCGGTTCATAAATCACTGGAACTGGTCACACTTTGCATCACGGTTTCATACTTAGAATGTGATTTGCAGGTATTGTTTTTGCATCATTTTCCTGTGACTTCTTTTTTGTTTTTTTTGTTTTTATGGTTTTTACTCAACAGCCGGTTTTAAAAAAGTTAAAGAATTTTAAACAGCAGAAAACACTGAAGGGAATTTCTTCTTTACTCGGTGTAGCCTTCATAAATAAACAACGTACGACCCCTTTATGTTTTATATAAGATGAACGGGCGAGGGAGAGGTGTATCACGTGTGATGAAGCGCAGTGCACTGTGGTATACAGAGTCAAGAGGCTTTAAGGTGGAGGGAGAACCGTGCATGTATACAATACCACCTTAATCAAGTGCAGACACGACTGTAGACTGTACGAAATTGTAAAAAATTAAGATACGAGCACCAGTTTCCTTAAAACGATACCGATACTAATGGAGTTTTTTTTTTTAAAGGATGCTTGGTGTGTTTGGCAAAACCACACAAATACTAATTTTGTTCTAGATACCGAAAGGATGAATTGCAGGTGTCGTTTGACTGGAGAAGTCTTGATACTACTTGGTTCTGGGTTATTTCAATCGTTACCTTTTAAAGGTGTTGGATACCGACACCCAGCCGATGTAGAGTGAACTTCCAGATTAAACGACAAACTGTATATTGTCAAATGAATTGCAGATCATCCACTGAACTGCAGAATATTTCCTCACTGGTTGGGGAAGTGTTGAAGTGGTTAGTCTTGCGTTTGCCACGTAAGGAAACGTCAGTCATGCACAACCGAACGTTTACTCCGTTTGTGACAAAAGTGAATCTTGCTGCGAGAAGAACAAGCGACACTCCACAATTCACATCTGATGTGTAACAATCAGTTAATGATTATTAACTGATTATTATACGTCCACATCAAAACCTCCACACGTTTATCAAAACCAAAGACCACAGTGTGATAAAATATGGCCGTGTACAGCAGGGCACAGGGGCACTGTATGCTCCGCAGAGTGACGGAGGTTACTGTATTCTATAGTTTATCAGCACAAATATGACACACAGCAAAGCAGCCTGTTTTAACGTAAATTAGTGATCAATCAGCTTAATTTATGGATCATACATCAATAATAGCCTGATTTTATGCATAATCCATGATGGTGAAGATACATGAACATAGAGGTGCATGTAAAAATGTAAAAATATTAAACAAATCATGTTTTCAGGGGAGCTCACGTCTCATTACTTCCTCCGGCTCCCCTGTAATTCACACCCTGATTGTACTTCAATTCTACAAACCATCGATTCTCGATTTAAAAAAACAAAACAAAACATTTTCACATCTTTAACAGACGCAGGAAGAGAATTCAGCTTTTTTGTGGTACGGTGAAAGAGATTTCACTCCGCGTGCCTGTTTAGAATAAAGCAAAGTCGCAGCAAGAATTGTATCCTCGCCCTAAATCAAAGGGGAACTCTTATAACCCGAGCTTGTCACATTTACAGCTACTGTGAAAAATGGCTGCAGACGTACGATGGAGGGCAGCACAATGCCACCACAAGGTCTTCTAAGACAAGTATGATTACTGTTGCTCTTTTGCCCTTTCATGCTGCCTTTTTTTATGGCACACTTTCAACAGTGCAGCACTGGCTGTAAAACCGAGGGCAAAATAATAGAGAGATCAAGACCTTATCACATAAGTTTGGATGGGAAATTTCCCCTCATATATATATATTTTTCTTCCCCTGGACCTCTTATTATTCAGGACAGGCAGTGTACAGTGCATGGTTGTGAAAACGGGAATAATCTCATGCAGCAGATTAAGTGGATTAATTAGGGTTTTATTCATCAGGGTGAATTGGTACCTAAAGAGCTTCCCCCTGCAATGACAAGGATTTTTCACCCTTAATTATCTTGGGCTGTGGAATGCAGTCCTGCATGTGCGGCGCATCGAGAAAAGAGGAGGCATATCACCCCTGCAGTCGCGCTGTGGAAATGTGAATCTTTACGCCCTCGTAGAATGACTTAACTCTCTTATTTTTCTTTATTTTCAGCCGTAGCACTTTAAAAAAAAACATATTTTATTCTTTTTTTCCTGTTGTGTTGCGCAGAATTCAGGCTGCCCCTGCATGCGTGAAGTCACGTCAGACCGCAAACTGCTATCTCAACATCGAGCCCCTCATCGGGCCCATCTCTTATCATCTCATCATTTTCCACTCTCCGAGCCTTCTCACACACTCTCACTCTCGATCTCTCTCTCTCTGTCAATAACCAATAGTTGTTAGAAAACCACCTACCATACTGTATAAAACCACATGTGCAAGCAGGTTGGCATGAGAACTGACAGAAACGTCGTTCAGAAACATGACAATAAATTTCACTTGTATTTAAAGTGATACTAAGAGGTGCAGGGCTGTGCATACCAAGCAGCAAATTTAAAAAGCTTATTTAATAGGAAATTGCTTTTATTTCCTTATTTAGTTGCTTTTTCATTATTTCAAAATGACAAAAACCAAATGGTTGAATTAATAAAAAAGGAAAAGTGCAAAGCAAATTTAAATTCACTGCTTCTACTTTCTACCATCATAAAAATTCAACTTATGAACACTTTGTGTAACCATGAGAACATTTATTAACTCACACTGTAAAAACAAATAAAGGAATTTAGTGGGAACAACTAATCTTTTCTTATTAATTTCACGTAAATGTGCAAGTTTTATTAATTCAAGTTGATTAAACTTAAAAGTTTACTTTGACTTGAAATGAGCAGACATCCCAGCGAGAGTTAAAACTCTCCCGATACCCTTCTTTTTTTTATCATTAAACAGAAAAAAATGACAAAAACTTGTCGTTACAGTTTAAAATAAGTCATGCTTGCTTGTGTTAGGGTTAGGGTTAGGGGTTAGAAAACACTATGAACATGTTTTCTTAAGTTACAAAATTACCCCAACTTGTCTTTTCAAATTCAGTTAAATGTTAAGGTAACTTTTTAAAGCTGTAACGAGGTCATTTTTTCAGTGCATGTATTAAAACGCCCTGCAGAACAAGTAGTCAGCACAAGATGCACCAATTACAAAAGCCGCAGCATGTACACACTGTAAGAGGCAGCCAGAGAAGTTTGGTCCTGAGTAATTTCTAAAAGTACAGACAGAGACACAGATAAAACTGGCCCACCATCGACACCACCACATGAAGATAATATCATATTTAAATTTAACATATCTGCACAATTAATGTGAAACTATCACTGCACGATGCAGCTGCCGCTGTGCACTCTGTGTGTGTGTGTGTGTGTGTGTGTGTGTGTGTGAGGAGGGGAGCCCGTTTTTTCATCCTTGTTTTCCAAAAAAGTGGTGAAAAGTGAGTTTTTAAGGCCCATTCAGGCCGAGACAAGAGCTTCTCAGAGACACAAACGTGGACTTTCTCAAGTTCCAGCCTTTCGCCGTCGAGCACAAAGAGGCCGGGGAGGAGCCGAGCATCCCCAAACAGGCAGATAACGAAGTTGGGGTAAGGATGGGGGAGGGAGGCGGGGGGGTATAAAGAGCGGATAGATGGGTACTTGGGTGGTGGTGGAGGGATGAAGGAGGGTGGGCATTCACCGACCAGGTCAGACGTAATGCTTGACTGGCGAAATGTCTGATACACATCTCCGGTCTTTAGTCTCCCCTCAGCTGACTGACAGGCTGCTCTGTGAGAGGAGGTGTGTGTGTGTGTGTGTGTGTGTGTGTGTGTGTGTGTAGTAGGCCTACACTTTCATTTGTGTAACAGCGAGAACAGCACGGCGTACAGTACATCACCAGTGTTGGATTGACAAATGTCCAAAACATCACATCTTATAAAACAAAACTCAGCCTCGATTAACAACAACACATTTGTGACAAAAGCGATTTTTGTTTTTTTAGGGTTTTATGGGTCTAATTGTTGGAAAAAGTGTCTCAAAACACGGATGATCACATAAACTTTCAACTTATTTGCATGAAAGCATATTATAGTCATGTGATAAACTGCCGACCGCAAAGATGTGAAACTTTAATAATCCCCCAGAGGAAATATTTCTTTTTTACGGCTGCAGCTTGAAACAGAAAGCCAAACAAAAATATTAATTTACTAGTTAGAGGTTATATACAAATAAGAAATGCTTTGAACATTAGAATATAAACAAAAGTCTGTTATACTTTCATCAGAAAGTGATGTAAAACTACAAAAAACAATGTAGCAAGAAAAACACTCGGTTGTCTTTTTCCTGTCGTTGAAGAGGTGGACTTTGGTCTTTGCTTGTAACCTTAAAACACCTTAAAACAGTCACCAGTCTGGTTTTCTGTGTAGACTTTTGGTGGTTTCATTGCAGTTTCAGTGGCTTAACAAGAAGAAGAAAGAGTAGACAACAACAACAACACTTAACCCTTTCACGTCACTGCATTAACAGTAAACGGTGGGAGTGCAAGTGGTGGAAAGAGGACAGAAAATCTGTCACAATACTGAAATTATATGACCAGTGTTGGATCAATTAAAAGTATAAAGCAGTCTTGATTCCAAAAAAATACGAAAAGTATGAAGTATTCATTCCACAAAAGTATGAAAAGAACAAAGAATTCATCCCAAAAACGTATGAAAAGTTTAAAGTATTACTTTTAAAAATAATATGGAAAGTATGAAATATTCTTCTCAAAAACGCTACAAGAAGTACAAAATTAATCTTCCCCCCAAAACACAAAAAGTTCTTCTAAAACTACTCAAAGAATTAGTTACTTTATAACTGTTGATGTTTAATAAGCCTTACAGTCTGGATATTATTTCAAATTGTAGTCCTGCTCAGTCATGAATCGTGATTTTAACAGTGGAAAAGCAGATAACAGAGTAAAATTACAGACTTGGATAAAGTGACTTCATTACAGTAATGTGAGTTTTTGTAATTTGTTCCCTCCACCCCTGCAGGGTGCAGATTTTGGGATGGGGGTGTTGCACTCTCGCGGTGTTGGTCTATGACTGTACAGGCTGAGCCGTGTTGCCCTATGACGGTATGGAGGCTGACTTATGGTGAGCACTTCAAAGGCCTCTGTCGATGACTGACATTTTAATCTCCTGTATCGATTGTGCTGCGTGCGCTCCTCTCTCTCTCTCTCTCTCTCTCTCTCTCTCTCTCTCTCTCTCTCTCTGCTTCATCACCACCACCACGTTTGTTTTGTTTGTGTTCCTCTGAGGTGGCACGAATGCACCACCAAAATGTCAAACGTGCTTCAACTGTACAGTATTTTTGGAATTCCAGAAAATGTGTGGAGGAAGGAGAGTAGTATCATAATTACTGGAAGTGTTTAACATCCTTTAACTGTTTAATATCAGATCATAGATGTAAAATGGTGGCGAGCCTGTATTATATAATTTAACCTCTAAACCTTAATAAATAATACTGGCAATTGTACTTCTAGTTTGATAGTAAGTTAAACACATATTATGTAATTAAATCATGGTCTTGTACCATTATAATAATACATTATGTGGCATTTTTCCCACAGTGAATCTATATTTTCTCACTTGTGACACTCGTATAAGACTTTCAAAATAAAATACTTGCTAATGAAAACAGAATATAAACTGTAAAGTAACATAAATCCTGTAAAATAAACTTTTTACTGTTTATATAGTATAATATTCAGTGAATGTGCGTGTTCCAGGACTTCTTTTTACAACCTACGTTTT
>JAJHUR010135276.1:49784-71004 GCA_027495735.1 Lutjanus campechanus
TTGTTGAAAAAGAAAAAAATTGTCAGTCTAACAAAATTTGTCCTGATTCATCTCTCTTTGTTCAAGAAGTCACTTTAGGGCTGCAAGTAACTTATTTAAATTATTGATTAATCTGCAGATTATATTCCTAATTATTTGTCGAGTCCACGATCTTCAAGAATCCAAAATGTCGTCTGTAAATGTCGTCTTTTGTCTGACCGACGGTCCAAAAACCCAGACTCTTTCTCATTTCTGAAAGTGAATGATCACTTTCAGAAATGGCAAATAAAAGCAGCAAAATCTCCTCCATCCTCCAAATTTTTGCTCAGAAAAACGACTGAAATTATCAATCAACTATCAAAATAGTAACAGATTAATTTTCTTTTCATTCACTAATCAATAAATCGACTAATCTTTGCCACAGTTGAAGAGACGTATGAATTGTAGCAAAAGCCGCTTCTAAAAAACTAGTATTATTTCTCAATCCAGCGTTTGTTTACAGCGTGCGACAACATGCAGCACTTTTATTTGTACCGGCAGAAATAAAACATCACAATCTGAAGGATAACACAGTAAAATCTGCCCTCCTTTATGTTATCTTCAATACAAACCGTGTAAACCTACAAAGGAGACTTTCCTTCAGTAATTAAGTGTAACGTGAATGACAGTGACTTCCTCTTCCCCTCTAAGTTCTTCATCACTTTCTCTCTCTCTCTCTGCTAAAAGTAGGTCAACAGGGATTTCCTGCCCTCAGACGTTTTCTTTCCAGCCAACACCTGGCCTTTGTAATGCCACTTCAGCAAGAGGAAAGACTGTGTGTACTGTATATATAACATACAGGATCAAAAAGTCATACGCTCTCTTTTTTTCTTTTTTCTTTTTTGCACCGTGCAGGAAAACTTGGTCCGCTGTCGACCTTGGCGCACAGCAACCACGACTTCAACTCTCACAGAAACCAAGAAAGAGACACTCCTCAAGATTTAGCTGCAGCTTCAGGCTGGGATTTTAAAAAACTGCACAAAAACAACAGTCGCATATTTATTCCTCTAATTTTCCCAATTTAAAGTTCGCTCGAGAGATGCATTATGAAACAAAAGCCTGCCGTTACTTCTTCTTCTTTTTTTTTTTTTCAGACTGAATTATTAACAACCCGAGGCTTACCTTTGCATTTCTAATTACGTGACGCAGAGAGATGGCTCTCCAAACTCTGCAGGCAGCCGGTCTCGTGTCATTTTGAAGGAGAAATCCAATGCTGACTTTTTGGAAGTGGGGGCTAATTCACAAAGTAGGTTAGAGAAAGTGTTGAACGAGTGCAAGTGTTTACACCTCTGGCCTCAGAATCTGGTTTCTTAGATTCATTGTGATACATTTTTTGGAAGTGTGTGTGTGTGTGTGTGTGTGTGTGGGGAGGAAACAAAGTGAAGCACCGTGGAAACGTTTCTCAAGAACATCACAGCTATTGTCAGAGGTGGCAAAAGCACACACAGTACAAAAAAAAGACTGGTGCAGTCAAGTACAAGTATTGATTCAGTTTATTTACTCGAGTACTTTTTTTTCACTCTGCTTGTGTCTGTCTGTCTTGTCACATTGTTTATGTCTTGTTACACCTTTTGCATCATTTTGGTCTTGTTACATCTTTTACATTGTTTTCATCTTGTAACGTCTTTTACGTTTTTGCGTTCTTTTTTTTTTCCTGTTACGTCTGTTGCGTTGTTTTCGAGTTGTTACGTTTTTGACGCCTTCTTTGTCTTGTCTTGTCTTTTGCGTCATTTTCATTTCATCATATTCGTCTTGTTACTTGTTTTCGCTTGTATTCATCAAATTTTTTTTCCATCTTTGTCTTGTTATGTTGTTTTTGTCTTTTGCATCACTTTGTCTTGTTAAGCTTTTTACATCGTGTTTGTCTTCTTACGTCTTTTACTTTTTTGTACTTATTACTTTACTTTTGCATAACTTTTATCTTGTTACCCTGTTTTTGTTCAGTTCGGTCTTTTGCATAGTTTTTGTCTTGATACATCTTTCACGTTGTTTTCCTCTTTTTTTGTTTTTGTGTTTGTATCTTTTACATTTTTGTCCTCTGCATTGTTTTCGTATCGTTACATCGTAAATGTTTGTCTTGTTTTTGTCTTACGTCTTTTACATTTGCATCTTGTTACATCAGTTTTGACTTGTTACGTCTTTTGTATCATTTTCTTGTCATGTTGTTTTTGTCTTGTTACGTATTTTACATCGTTTTTACACGGACGAGTGAACCAAGGAAACATCTTCTTGTCCCATCCATTCACGCTGAATTCGGCCTTTGAGGAAGGCGGTGTGCAATAATGCAAAATAAAGATAATCAATAATTCCCCTCAAATGCATTCAAACTAAAGTAAGGATCTTGTTTTAAAAATGGAAGGAGTCGAATGTAGAGAGTAAACAGCTGACAGGATAATAAGTACTCAAGTAAAGTTCCTGGATGAGACCTGAAAACTCTTCTTAAGCGCAGTAACAAAGTATTTGTACTAAGTTACTCACCACTTTAATGTTTATTAAAGGGAAAAAGAAAATGTGGGCTGATTTGAACAACCACCATCAGCTGTCTTAACTGACAAAGTGTGATCGTTTGACAGATGACTTTCACATGAGTCTTCTCTCCCTCAAGACTTGGTACAGAGGTGTCCTACCACCCACAGTGGGTATACGATCAAAGACACACAGAGAGTGGTTGAGGGGGAGGGGACTAGGTTTTGCGGCGAGCTAAACAAAACAATTCATCACACATAGTCGATGTGGGATCACAGCAAGCTTCTTAGAACAAAAAGGCTCAAGAAGACAAGAGGGGGAATACTCACCTTTGCTTCAACGCTTTCCTCTTCCTCTTCTACTTTCTCTCCGTCAAGCTCCCTCCCTCACACACCACCGACACACACACCTGCAGCAGCGTTCGCCCCGACCATACACATTCAGGCTGCAAGTCATACTGAGAGGACAATGCTGTGAGATTCGGAGAATGTGATTCTCTTTTGTGTGTGTGTGTGTGTCTCACCCTGATCTTTCTGAATGAATAATTTTCCGTTTCGGGGGCACCACTGTGCACCGAGTAACAAAAATATGTCAGGGTTCAAAAGCCTCTCTAAGAATTAAAAAGTCACCAATACACAGAAAAAATCAAAAGGGGACAGCTCCATTAAGTTTCTTTGAGACGCATGATTTAAAAAAAAAGAAGAAAAGAAAGAAAGCAATGCTGCCTGCAGGAAAAAACACACACATAAACCCACACACTCTTTAAGAGTCAGTTGCACCACTTTTCCGACCTCTCTGGATGGAGTAGATGAGGTCGCACTCCTCTGGTGGTTTTACCCTACGTCTCCTTTGCGCCCATGGGTGCTGGCTCCGTGGTCATCCCTTCGTTTCCCCTCCACACCTCACTCTGCTCCACGTTGAAGAACACCTGGCCACCATGAGACTAACGTGCTGTGTAACCACTGCCTCTCACATACACACACACACACACACGTGTGCAACTAAAGCAACAACCACATGTTTATGCAAGTGTTTCCAAACCGTGCAGTTTCTTCAGGCTGAGGCGCTGTGGGGTGTGTGGGCACCCAAGGGTTCGTAAGAGGGTCTGAGGGGTCCGAAAACAAAATAAGATTTAGTTTCCACTGCAGTGTTCATCCTAACCACTGTTATCTCCCCGTACAGTACAGACAATCATATAAAGTCTTGGTTTGGTCAGGTTGAAATACCTCGATGTGTCGACCCTTTTCCATTACTTTTAGCTCCTGTCTGTATTTTGACTTCTCTGCTAACATGCTAAATATCACAGCACATGCTGTTACATCTGACTCAGCCTTGTGGGATGTGTGTCCCGCGCAATTGGCCCATCATAGCCGGTGGTTTACTGGTTGTACTGACAACAAACACACTGAAGATCAGCCTCACACCAATTTGTAATCCTATTTGTGTGCTTTTTTTTTTTCATCCCGTTTTCTCTTTTCATCAGTATTTTTAGCAGCGCTACTGGAATGAGTGGCAACGTCCGTTAGGGATGGGACCATCCGATCTGACTTTGTGTTGAAATCGTGATTCAGGGCTTCCTCAGTCACCTGAATCATAGAGATCACAGCGTTAAACGTCCTCTTATGTGTCATGTAGCCAACTAGATGACTGTGCTGATTGGACGAATTACTTAAAGTGGCTCTTTCCTGGGTGTCATATCGTAAACAATGCAATTGGGAGTACTTGAAAACTTTTATTTTATGATTAGATTATGTTTACAGCTTTTAAATGAAACTATAGGATTTGCAACCTGCGTAGTATCTAAAATGCAATATTGTGTTTTAATGCAAATTGGGGAAATTCAAGCGGCTGTCGTCTGCAGGATATTTCAAAATTGAGAAAAACATTTGCAATTTAGATCTCAGAGCACGATTGCGGTTAAGTAGATAATGTTGTTATTTTTTTGACCACCCCTGATGCTTTCACTTGCATTTTCTTTATCAGAT
This sequence comes from Lutjanus campechanus, assembly GCA_027495735.1. Lineage (NCBI taxonomy): Eukaryota > Metazoa > Chordata > Actinopteri > Lutjaniformes > Lutjanidae > Lutjanus > Lutjanus campechanus. The sequence goes on from JAJHUR010135276.1 coordinate 54,254, forward strand.
TTACTCGAAATTTGGTTGAAATTTGTCATACATTTGCATGGACACGCAGCTTTTGTGGGCCTAAGTACAGCCTCGTAGAGCTACGGCTACTCGTGTGGCAGTAGACTCCACAATCTCTCCATGCAAGTCTTGCTTTTATGTTTTCTTCTTTTGATATCTGTCTGGGAAAATACTGGGTGTCATTTTCTTGAGGTCCCCTTTTTGCAGAACTTCTGATTTAAACTTAATTTAAGTAAAATAAACAGATGCATAGATCCCATTAACCACCAGGAGGCCCTCCAAACCCTAAATCCCTAAATGTGTGCATTTAAAGGTATATTTCCTGATTTTGTCGGAGTTTTCTTTATCACTCAGGAATTTTATAAGCTGAGAGGATATTTTGAAAGTTTTTCAGGGGCAGACATTGCTATATTTTTAGATTCGGCACTACAGTATATGAACATTTTCAGATATTCACTATAATATATGCTGCTAAGTGGAGAAAATTCCTTCCAAACTAATTTCGTTGTGTTTAACATGCAATAGCAATAAAAGCATCTAGGACTTTACAAAATGTGTGTGTTTGTGGACACCATACCAAATAACTGTTGTGAATTACTGCAGTGAACTTAGGGGGGGAATGGGGTGTCAAGTCTTGTTTTTAGGCCCTGAAAATGCTTGGACCGGCCCTGGCTTCAGGATTTTTAAGGATTAAATGCCTTTTTGAAGCAAGAAACTTGTTTTCACACACTAAAATGAAGGGAAAAGCACTTTGTGAGAAATATTCAAGGTCAGACACACTTGTGTTACCCCATTAACTAACTGCTCACACTGTGTTGTTCTCCTATCCTCCCCATCGTTCTGCCTCTCAATTTCAAATCAGGAGTTTAACCTCCAAGCAGATTCTGCTCACGCTATGGCAGCGGACCTGGCCAGGCACCATGGGAGAATTACCTCCCATAATTATACTGCAATTATGACTGAGATAAAATCAGCATTATTCTAAAAAAAAAAAAAAAGTTTAAATGAGTAGCGGGAGGGAGGGATGGAGGGACGGAAGGAGTTGGAGCTTTAGAGTCTCCGAGGGGATTGGTGACAGTCCTGTGAAACAAAAGGAAACGAATGGACAGAAAACCTTTCTAATTAAGCATAGAGAAAAGATGGTGTCTCTGGTAATTATAAAAGTGTAAGAGATTCTTAACTGGGCTGAGGGTAATTTTGTTTCAATTCTGTGAATTTTAAAAGTTGAGTCCAAACGGTAAAAACTGAAGCACAAACTTTCACAGTGGAAAAAAAAAAAAAGAGTGGTGATATTTCTCAGAAAATGTCACCGCCCGTAATCGAAACCGATCTTCTGCAAACTTGGCTGACCTTAGGATATTATCAGACTATCTTGACACTGAAAAACCATAAACTATGCTCTCCTAGCCGACCAGCAGGGGCTCCGTGAGCACTTTCCTGACTGTGAATCACTCCTGGCTGCATGCAGCAAACTGGGCCTGCAACAAATAAGCTCTCCCTTCAAACCTCTTCAAACCGCCAACCACCTCCCAAAAATAGCCATGCAAAACAACTCTAGGAGCTTTTTGGGGCTCCGCTTTCCAGCTAGTCATCCTCGGTGACGTGTGTGCAGCTTTAAGTCTGGAGCTGGATGGCAGCAGACAGGACATCTGCTCTTCATATCCGCCTGGTGTGTTGCACAAAGTGGACTCTCTTAGCTCCAGCCATGGGCCCAGCGGCAGCACGGCGGGCACAATTCCCTCTCCAAACACAATTCGGAAAAGGGACTTGTTTATCCAACCATTCAAGGCTCGGATCAGAGGGAGATAATGTCTGGATGGGTTTGAGTCTCCTTTCCATGTAGCTGCGCACATCTGTATCTGAGTTTTCCACTCTCAAAAAGCCGACGGAGTGGTTTAAACTGAGCTGGTGTACCATATACAAACACACACACAAGCAAGAGGAGCGCACAAACATAAATACACAGGTACGCCAACAGTGCATGCATCGCCAAGCACTTAAGGAAGACATTGGTGGTCCGTAATAGTGCATTTGGATCACGGATGAAAAGCATCGACCTCAGGAAACATCATAAAGTCACGTACAAGCACTGGAGGGCTCAAAAGGGGGCTCGGGGGGGGATTGATTGCCGCCCCTTGTGCACAAGTCAGTGGAATAAAAAGCCCTCTTTGTTGCGGCTGTGGTAGATAAAACATGCCCCTGCAGTGGACAAAACATGAAAAAGTGCCCTATACACTCTAAAAACTCATTCGGGGGACCTGTTACCACCACTTCTGCCACAAGTTGCCAATATTATTTTGATGAGTCGTGCTAATTTATAATAATATAGTGTACTTAAAACTCAAAATTCTGCATGAACTGGTTAAAATGAAATTAAGTTGTACTAACTTAATGAAATTGGCTAATAAAGCAATGAATTTCAGCATATTTTCACTTTTGATCTGACCGATAATGGACTGGCAGAGGTGAAGCTACACCTACATGTAGTGCTAGCACAAGTAGCTAACACTCGTTCTATTAAGCAGTATAATTTGACCATCTGTACTTAAAAATAAAAAAAAGTTAAGTGCCTGTCAATTTTGTTGTCTTACTTATTTATTTAAATGAAAAATAAAAACAAGAAAAAGCTAAAAAAGTGAAAGTTTTTGTTCATTATTAGGGTAATGATGCGTTATTATAGTATATAAAGCTTAAAATGACTAGTTGGAACAGTCCTCTAAGGAGCCCTTTAAGTGGACAAAACATGAAAAAGGGAGCCTTGTCAGTGGAAACCACCTAATAAAACATTTCTGATCGAAGTGCGTCACACCTTTCAGTGCACTGGTGCCCTTCTTCTTTTTTCTTTTTGTCACCGCTGCCCCTGATACCGCCTGAGTCTGCCACAGCGTACAAGTTTAACCTTCACTACTTATTTTCCCCTCTCTTTCTCTTTTTATTCAACTGTTTGAGAAAATCTGTTCCTACAGGTCACAAAAAGTCTTTGCATCCATTTGTAATGCGTTTTCATCACTCCTGTGTCACATTCCTTTAATAACACCACAATCTCAAACCTCCCATCACCCTTTTTAAGGTCAATGTATGAAAAAAAAAAAAAAATCAAACATTTAAAAGCAGCAAAAAAAATGATTTATAACCTGTATATTCCAGATATGAAATGGCTGCGGAGTATCTCCCGGCGATGCCATTACTTATTTCTGAAAGCCCACCTGATTGTAGTCAGACAGCCTCACCTAAAAAACACCTAAAACAGCTCAATAAAGCACCTTGAGCCATGATTGGGATCTCACTCATATTCCCTCGTCACAAAGATGAATGCATTTGCAGAGGAGGGATGAGCGAGGGGGCTGAGTTTTAATAAATTCTGCATCATGCTTCCGCCACGGTGCCCACAAGCCAGTGACAACTGCATTTATTTAAAGACAGTTTGATAAATTAATTTTTTTTCTTTTTTTATCTGGAGAAATGCATTCACGGACGAATAATGATCGTGACTGAAAAATGGAACTGTTACAGCCAAGGAGACGACGTTGAGTTCAGTCGATGCATTTTTCTTGAAATGTTTGATGGGAGGTAGAAGAGGCTGCGACTCCCCCTTTTTTTCCCCTGCATAATACCCCCTTTGTATCGCCGTAATTTATATTTCAAATTTAAAGACGTTTTGTGACTGACTTTTTGTTCATGGGGGATTTTTTTTTTTTTTGTGCTGCTTGAATTTTCCACAAGCGGAAACAAACAGCAGATCGTGATAAGAGAAAATTGTGCAACAGGACAGACAGATCAGATAATTGGCCAAAGGCCGCACACGCGTGCAAAGACACACATGCAAACACGTCTGAAGAGCACATACGAATTCACCGAAGCCGCCTACAGGAAGCTAATCTTGATGCTGATTTTTTTTTTTTTTGGTGAGAAATACTTCAAGCCGAAGCTCGCCGCATTCAAAAACAAGCAAAACCCATTCATAATATCCGTATCAGCTGCATCTGCGCACATTTCAGGCCGGCCAGCAATATCCTTCAGAGGACAAAGTGTACGAAATGAATCAATAAACTCAAAAGCCCTGAAATCTCAAATCCATTAGGGCTACGATGAGGCACATATTACTTCAAAATGGAGTTGCATTAAGTGTCAGATGCCCGTGATAAGGCTGCCTTCATTTGGGTTTTGTTGTTTTTTTTTTTCCCCCTGATGGGACGCATGAGAGTGGTGACTCCTTATCATTCATGCCATAAAGCACTATCTGTGTCTCTTATCGCCTGTCTCTGCACGAAAGAGGAAAAGAGAGTAAGAGTATGACAGAGAGGGAGAGAATGAAGGACAGAAAAGCAGCAGATGATAAAAATCGCTGGTGCTTCTGCAGCTGTGGCCGCATGCATGTACGTACACCTGTATGAACGGACACAGGCGCGGTCTCGCCACCTTAACACACACGTATCAAACAAGGCCATGGGCCTGACATGCTCTTATCTCCTGCAGCCTTTTCGCCGTGAAGATAATGTGCAGTGCTACCTCGACAGCTCCCCACCAAAAGTACAGAGGAAATCAAACTGTTGCAGCGATTTTTTTTTCTCTTCTTCTTCTCCCCCTTTCTCTGCTCACTGATGGCCTGCTGTGTTATCTGTTCAGATGAACTCGAATTCTCTTCCAGCCAATAACTTATCGGGATATTTAAATTTCCATCATGAAAATGATCTACTGCATCATCACTTTATTTCATCAGCAAGAGGGTATAAATTGAATTCCAAATTTCACCACTCTGTGTGAGAGTGTCATGGCTTGAAGATTGTGTGCATGATACAGCACGCTGACGTTTGACTCGGCAGAAGCAACACAATCCAGTCCTCTCATCCCCGACAAAAAAATTTAAAAACATGTCCACTGAGGTGCCCATCCAGTGGACAAACTGTGAAAAAATGCCCTCTAGGATGGATAAAACAGGCAAAAGTGTCCTCTCGGGTGGTCTTCCAGGGGGCATAATGTGAAAAAGTGTCTTCTAGCGTGTGCTTTCAGTGGACAAAATGTGAGAAAAGGCCCTCTTGGGTGGATAAAATATAAAAGAAGTGCCTTCTGGAGTGGATACAACATGAAAATGTAATCTCTAGAGTGCCCTTTTAGTGGACAAAATGAAAAAGTGCTGTCCAGGGTGGATATAACTTGAAAAAAATGAACTTTAAGGTGATAAAATGTAAAACAGTGGCCTTTAAGGTGAATATAATGTCCTCTAGGGTTGATAAAACATTTAAAAAGTGCCCTCAAGGTTTCCTTTCAGCAGAAAAAAACATGAAAATGGGGTGCCCTTTCAGGGTCTTTTCAGAGCACCTTTTGGACTAAATGTGAAACAGTGCTCTCTAATGTGCCTTTGCAGTGGACAAAACATAACAAAGTGTCCTCTAGGGGGGTCTTTTCAATGGACAAAATGTGAAAAAGTGCCCTCTAGACTGAGAAAGTGCACTCTCAGGTGCTCTCCCAGGGTACAAAGCATGAGAAGTGGCCACTAGGGGGCCCTACCAGTGGAGGAAAATTGTTGCCCTTTGACCTGAGGGTGAACTGCTGTATGATCTTTTCAGATGAACTCGAATTTTCCTCCAGCCGCTAACTTTATAACTATCAGAATATTTAAATTTCCCGTCGAATTTTGTCGAGACGTGAAAATGAAACCAGCTTCCTTCTTCCCCTGCATCATCACTTTGTTTCATCAGTGGAGGGTATAAATTAAACTCCAGATTTCACCGCTCCGGAGAGTGTCATGGCTTGCAGATTGTGCGCACGATACAACGCGTTGACCCCGCTTGATTTAGCAGACGCAACACGATCCGTTCCCTCTCGTCCCGGCTGTTTTTAATACTATCTGAATCCCTTTCCCTATGCAAGGCATAACCTTAATCTCGCTGCCTTTAACCTTGCCATTCTCCTCCTCTATCTCTCCCTCCGTTCCCTCTCTTGTTCCATCTCTCCCTGCGTTTGTTTATCCAGCACTCTCTCGCTGCCTCTCTGATGAGTGTTTTATCTTGCGGCCCACCTTTTCACACTGCCGCGTTCACAATCACGAGTATCACCAGTAATTATCTCGCTGTATTCCCCCTTCTCGCCCTATCGCCGGCATTCATCTCGGCGCTGGAATTATATGCGTTTCAGATGGGTGCCACCGCGCTACCTCCCCCTCAGAGGAGAGGAGAGGAGGAAGAAGAGGAGGAGGAGGAGGAGGATAGGTTTGGAGAACAAGCAGGTTGGGTAAAGACAAATCTAGTGTGTCGCAGGTTGCAGATTGTAAAGCCTGGCTGGGCCTGACCTGCATCACCATACAGCGGCCCGGACCCACATCTCAGGTGTAATTACTTTGTTTCACAGCTTCCTTTATCTCCCATCGACTTTGCATCTGTCCCCTTTCATACTCCGGCACTCCTTCGCATAATATAGTTGTGGTCTCTGTCAAAGTCGCCTTGACCTTCCTCCGTTCTGCCGCCGCCATTGTTACCAATAAGAAAACCAATTAATGACTTATCCGTCCATCTCAATGTCAAGTCTTTTTCTGAGGTGTACTATTATGTCTGCTTTTCCGACGTGCTGTTAATTAACTCAATGCTTCCGAGCCTCCCGCTGCTCACTCACCCAACCACGCCGGCATTCAGGCCCGCATAATAGTACTGTAGGTGCGAGGCGAGCCGCCGACACACAAAACCTTAAACTTCTGAGAGCAACAGAATGTAGAGAGGGGACGGTGGACGGGCAAAGAAGGATATGAAAGGATTTAATGAACAAGATGTCTGAAGGAGAATTCAATGGAGAGGCCAGATAAGGCTCTAAAGTCGTTAAGAGTGGGCAGAGTGTGGCGCATCCGCCTCTTTACGGAGCAGTAAAACCCTGCACATATCCTCACCTTTCATGAGGGAAGCCCTAACACCGGCTGGGAGCGTTTGCTTTCCCCTTTATCGCATTCATATTCAAATTTCAGAGTGAAATGTCAAAGATGATAGACATATCACTTTTAGCTTTTCTGTTGGAGCAGCCGCCGCTAAAAACCCTTTTCACTGCCTGGTTTTAAAGGTGGAGGTACCTCGGCTTGGGGAGTAACAGATTACATGGAACAGGATTATGTAATTAGGATTCGAAAAAGGTAACTGTATCAGATTACAGATACATGTAGTAATAATAGGCATTTTTTTTAGCAGCAGTACTAATGTAAAATTCATTTAAAAATAAATAACAATATACTACCAGTGTGTGCACATTACAATCCTTAATAATAAACTTATATTTTCAGGGCCTATAATGAGAAAGATTCTTCACGGGTGGAAATTTCACCCTTGTTTTGTCTTTAAACCTGTAAAAAGAAACAACATCACGGTACAGACCGAGTACTGCCCTCCAGTTGTGAAAATGCTGCCTTTATCTTAGCCACACAGACCAAATGCTAACATTAGCTGTACAGAACAACTGCTAATGTCAACTGCACAGAACAAGCTCTAATTTTCACTACACAGACCAACCGCAAACATTAGCTACACAGAACAGCTGCTAACGTTAGCTACACAGAACAGCTGCTAACGTTAGCAACACAGACTAAATGCAAACTTTAGCTACACAGAACAACCGCTCATGTTAACTGTACAGAATAACTGCTAATGGTAGCTACACAGACCAACCGCTAATGTTATTTACACAGACTAAATGCCAACTTTAGCTACACAGAATAACCGCTAATTTTAGCTACACAGACCAACCACTAACACGAGCTATTCAGAACAACTGCTAATGACAACTGCACAGAACAATCTCTAAATTTTAGCCGCACAGACCAACCGCAAACATTAACCATACAGAACAACTTCTAACGTTAGCTGCACAAAACGACAGCTAATGTTAACTGCACAGAACAACTGCTAACCTTAGCTAGAAGAAGCGCTAACGTTAGCTACAAAGACCTACATTACTAATAAGGACCAACCGTTAACATTAACTAACCAGAACAACCACTAATATTAACTGTACAGAACAAATGCTAACATTAATTATATAGTACAACCACTAACGTTAGCTACACTCAAATGAGTGTGTGATGCTGGTGACCAGGACGTGAAGTGTGAACTGCATAACGGTACTTAACAAAGTAATAAAACATAAACATTATATTAGGCTAAACAATTCTAACTACATTTTTAACAGAATTAATAATTGTAACAGAATATATTTTTACAGTAACCCTCCCGAGCCTGCAGATACCCACAAGGACTCGTGTCACTGTGTAATTCTTAACAATGATTATTCATGTTGCTTTATTTTGACCTTAAAAGTCCTGGATGGTCGAGCAGAGCAATGTGACATTCACTTACCTAATGATTTCACCTCTTTTCATGACTCGGACAAAGAAAACTGTACCCACGCAATCAATAAAATATGATTCATGCAATGAGACAAAGCTGCGCATAACCTGTGGCGACATCCATCCTCGGACGCCATGCGTGATGTCTATCTGTTTCACTTGTCCCCATTTCCATATTTATATTAATTAGAATTCATTGTCCTAAGGGATAACTATTATGAAAATCATTCCAATATCTTAATGTATAAAATTAGAGCAGCACTGTTTATGTAGTGTTTTTTTCTTCTTTTTTTTTTGAACTTTCTCGTAATAAATTATATACTCCCACAGCCGGAGTGAGAAGCCAGCCATATCTTTTTAATTTTCTAAATGCAATTCATTGCTCAGAACACGGGATTCAAAAACACTAATTAATTTGTATTTGATAATTTGCCCACTTTCACGGCATGACATAAGTGCAATTTTTTTCTTTTTAAACTTTGCACTGCATGCACAAGTTTAATTAAGTGCGAACTCTCCACATTATCAACATCATGAATTGTACGATTTTGTAGGGAGGAGAAAAAAAGTAGGTCTGCGAGGGGTCTCTTTCTCTGCTCTTCCTCTCCACTCCCACTATTTCCCCCGCATAAAAGGAAATTTTCCCGAATTGAGAGGAGTGATTGCTGGAGGAGGTATACATTTCAAGTTAATTTTACATTGACCTTGTAAAAAGGATTGTGAAGGAGCGTGGATAAGTTAAACAGTAATGAAAAAAAAAAAGAGGAGTTAATGCACCTTCATCTGGCAGCGCTGCAGTGTCTCACTAACGGACCGACCGCTCCTCCTCTCAGCTGCGGTACAATCACACTGTATAGACGCCTTTCATGCACCCATAGCCAACCTACATTTCAGCTAAATTGTACATTAAACGAGATTAATGAGATTTTGGTTTCAGGGGGCTGAATTTGAGCATGTCTGTCGCCGGGCTACTGGAAATAATTGTCTTCGTTTTAAAAGTCCTGACCATGGAACAGTTGTGGGTCTTATTACAGTACACTGATAAGACGTAACAAACTGTACTTCGGATCAAATCGGACAAATTCCTGAAACGTGCACTTTATTAGACAGTAAACAACCACAACTACTCCCTAATTAGACACCTAACGGTGCACTAGTAAGCTGTAACAAGCTGTACTTTGTATTAAATCACACATAAACAAAAAATAATGTTCTTTATAAGATACTGTTGGACAATTTATTAGAACCTTAATTAGGGGCACATAACAGCAGAACTGTACTGTGAAGTAAAGTGTATTATTCCCAACTTTTAGTTATTCTTAGTTGACTTTATTAAAGGGTAAGTGGGGACACATTACAACATAACTGAACTGTAAAGTGTATTTCCCACTGTTAGGCCCTTACTAGACTTTCTTAGTTAATAATTACGGACACATTACAATAGAACTGTACTGTAAACTAAAGTGCATTATTCCCCGTCGTTAGAACTTTGCTTAACTTTAGTTTACAGTGCAGTTCTGTTGTAATATGTCCTTAATTATCCTCTAACAAAGTCTAATAAGAGTCTAATAAAGATCCTAGTACACTAATAACTACTAATAAAGTACATAATTTCTATTTTTTGTCTAATTTGACTCAAAGTACAGCTTGTTACATTTTATTAGTGTACTGTGAAATAAAGTGCGACACGTTTGTGCAGCTGTGACTCGGCTGCATCATTAACCGAGTTTAGTCCGTCTCACCTGTGTGAGCAGTGGCAGGAGGACAGCGTGTGGGAGTTGAGTTTATGTTGCGGTCTCAGAGCCCATTATCAAAGTATTCATCTCACCTTCGACCTGATTTTTTTTTTTTTACTCGCTCTATATTACTGCTCTATTTTCTGACAATAAAAGGCTTCACACAGAGCTGCTGCTCGTCTGTGATGTCTAGTTTGTCAGTTTGTGACAGATTTGCTTGCTTTTTTTATGCAGTAGACTTTCATTTTGCAGCGAGCCGTCAGCTTCTCATAACAACGGTCAACAGACAGCAGGTTGCACTGAAAATGTACAACAGATCAGTTTTATTTGGCAGCGCATCAAAAGGGGATAAATCTGAATTATTGTTAATGAACGCTGGCTTTGTATTTGGTTCTCAGTTTGCTCTAAAAGTTAGTTCAAATTGAAATATGTCTGCACCCATCAGCATGGCCTGGTGAACCGCTAGAAGGCCGTAGAGTTGGGCAAGAAATAGACGTTTGAGTTTATTTAAGGATATACAGTATGTAAATTTAGACACAGAGCCTTGGATTTGGATGCATTTTTTGACGATATTTAAGGGCTGTGTTTGAGCTAAAATTGTGTGTTAAGCTGCTTTTTAAGGCCCTTATCGTTTCAGTTGATACTCTGCTTCAAAATTGCATATCCCCAAACAAATTTGCAGGTAATCAAATTACCACAAAACAGCTGTTGCATAATAAATCTGTGGACTGGGGCAGCGGCACCGTTGCCTGCTGTGCCTGGCTCGTAATCCAGCCTTGTCCTTGGCAAATTCCCAGAGTTGTTTGGGTCTTCCAGTCGCTTATTCTGTCGGAGCAACAGTTTAAATAAAACACAACATTTAAGGCTTGGTAACTAAACTCAGGATTGTTAAGAAGCATATGCTGGTATCAAATGCTTGCTCAGACTCTGTAGCCGGGGATATACTTGCTATTAAACCAGGCGTTCACATAGATAACCAGTTGCATAGAGAATGTAATTGTTCACATACTTGCCCATCTACTAAACCTTTCAGGAGGACTCCAACAGAGGGCACACAAGAGAACTCGAACCATAACTGGATGTAAAACCCTTCCCACACTATTTTGCAGAAAATCAGTGTAAGTCAACTGATGACTGATACAATTGCTTGTGGACAAAACACACCATTGACGCTGTCCCCACTCTGTTTTTCCAACAACTTCCATCATGCATGGATGTAACGGTCTAAGACTTGTTTCCATTTATTTGCAGAATATTGCATACGCGTGGCATTAATTTCTGAGGACGTGCGCAGCCAAAACACCGAACGGACGCACAATTTGCACAATCTGCAAGGCAGCCTTATGCCAGCTTTATGGTTCATTATTGGCAATTTTTCCATCAATTGAAAGTTTGACAGTGACAACTTCATCAGGCTCTGTGCATTGGTGTTTTACGTGCCATTTGATTTTCGGTACCGGTATCCACACCTCGACTTTGACACATGTTCTGAACAATACTTTTTTTGATGAAACATCTTAAAATCTTCTTAAATCCATTTTGACAAGATGAAAATTGCATTACACATTACAGCACAAATCTTTAGTTTAATTTCCCTGCTCCTTTTTATACACTCAGTTTTATATTATAAAAATATAAACCTATTTACCACAAACTTAAACCTTAAGTTTATCTTAAAATTAAGGTGTCTGTTTCAACATTTTCTCCCTCAGCATGAAAAATAAATCACAACTTGGGAGATTTACTCCTAAGGTATTAAAATTTGGGACTGAATGACAAGACAGTAGTATTGAAGTAATTTGGTTGGTGCCATAAAAATATCTAAACTTAAATACAATAATAATAGTAATATTCATCCTGGTTTTGGAAAGTTTTTACTGATATCCAGCCTTACCTAAAGGGACTTCATTTGAGCTATAACGTATATTTTTAGTATTTTTTATTAAAAAAATGAATAGTTCTAACAGACTAATTGTTTCAGCACTAAATTAGAAGTCAGTCATTAGTCATTACTGCTCTTCTTTCCCTTTTCTTTCACTTTTTCAAGATCGTAGACCAAGATCCTGACCAAAACATCAATCTTTCTTCTTCACTTTTTTGCTGACTGTGAATTTCCTCCTCCGTGTTCCAGCACAACTCCTCTCACTGTCTGATCTCTCCGCCGCGTCAGCCTCCGACGTGTCCATTTCCCCCCTTTCATTGGCTCTCCTATCTGGACAGCGCTTCCTCTCCTTTACCCCGTTTTGTCCGTCTGTCACGGGACAAAGGCTTGACGGGGACCTGGCTGGGCCCCGAGCCCAGAAAATCATTTAACAGGCCAATCAGAACACGAGGAAAGGGGGGGGGGCGACTGATCCCCACGCTGCCATTAGGGAAACCCGAGCGCCGACCCCGACCCCCCGTCTCTCGCAGCCTCTTTTAGGTTTTAGACGCTCTTACAAATTGAGCATCATCCTCCAACCCTCAGCAGCCATTTTGTAAATGACAGGTCCGGGAAAGAAGAGAGAGTGGGAACAGACACGAAAATGATGTTCATCGGGTTTATGGAAGAGATGAGGAGAAAGAGATAGAAATTAAATATCCTGGCTGACGAGAAGGGGGTTTCTAATTCTCTCCCCCCCCCCCCCCCCCCCCCCCCCCCCCCCCCCCCCCCCCCCCCTCCCCTCCCAATCCCCTCTCTGAACCCCAACCTTTAGTTCACTGACTCAAAACCGCGATAAAACCCTATTTCTCCGCTTTCATTCTTTCACTCGTCCTCTTTTTCCTCTTCGATCCCGCCACAAGGGAACACTCAGGCCTTTGTTCGCTGAATTGGTTTTCAGATGTTATTTTTTCTTCACTCTTTCTTTCTCTAAGAGCATGTGATTAAAATCACCTCAGTCGTTTAGCACTGATGCCTTTTGTCTCTCCAGTCCCATTCTGCTGGGAGTCAGAGGGCTTACTACTCTACATCTAACAGGTAGGATATAATAGGATTTCACTCCTGCTCTTCCCTGCACCGTCCGTCTGCATATTTAGAGCTTAAATCCATGCATATGTATAAATTAAGGCTCAGGGCAATAATCGGAGCTTTTAATAAGAAGCGGTGTATAATTTTAACTTTTTAAGTCTGGGGAGGGGACTTGTGAATACTGCCGGGAATATGAATATTTTCCATGTCCAAACACGAGTCTGTTTGGCCAAATTATAGCAGTTTTCATAAAGGTTGTAGCGCCGCACTTATTCCTGAAGAACAAACACGGGTTACTCATGAGTGGAGGTCGGCGCTTTAGCTTTTAGCGCAGAGGAAAATGAATCAACAGATGACCATTAACTTGACTGGCAAACAGTGAAGCTCCGAAAGTTAATTATGAATGTTGACGTTAAACCTGTCGGTTTCCTCATAATACATTATTGCTTCTTTCTTTTTTATAATCCCAGTTCCTGTTTAATTCTATGGCTGGCCAGTTCTCAGGTACAGTATCCTGCTGTGTTTGGAATAAATGGAGGAGCTGGATGGTTCTGTCGTAATACAAAATACAGAGGTTGAGCAATAAAAGTTTCTCAGAAATGTTATTTGAGTGTTAAATGTCCTGTGACAGCATTCAGTGCCAATGCAGGAAGTAGTGTGTCCTTTATCATGGACATATTATGAGACAACGGGCCCTGCAGGACAGACACGTCCCTCCATTATAGAAGCACAGTGAGACTGAAAGAGACAAAGTGTCTCTCTGTAGTCGTTTTGTGTCCCTTTGTAGTTGTTTTGTGTCTCCTTGTAGTCCTTTTGTGTACCTTTGTAGTCATTTTGTGTGTCTTTGTAGTTGTTTTGTGTCTGTTTGTGGAACTTTTGTGTCTCATTGTAGTTATTTTGTGTCCCTCTGTAGTGAGTTTGAGTCTCTTTGTGGTACTTCTGCGTCTCTTTTTTGGTAATTTCTTGTCCCTGTAGACATTTTGTGTCTCTTTTTGGTAGTTCTGTGTCTTTTTGTTTTACTTTTGTTCCTCTGTAGTCGGTTTCTGTCTCTTTTAGGTATTTTTGTATCCCTTTATAATTGTTTTGAATCTCTTTGCGGTCATTTTATGTCTCTTTGTTCATGTATCATCATTTTTCACAAACAAATGTCTCCTGACACTTTGGACCCCGGGAGCCTGGAGTATTTTTGGAAGTTTTGCAGTTTTGCAAAATCATAAATGTTGTTAAACACCATGTTATATGTTCATGACAGTCAGCTGCTTCTTTTTAAGTTTAGCATTTTGTTAAAATAAAAAGAGAGCATTGTAAAAAAATATATATATAGTAAGTGAGCAGTTTGGATTCAGATTTGGTTAACCTTTGGTAGCTTGGATCTTTTTTTATTCCTCTGACTGTTTTCAGAGATTGTGAGCACCACTGATGTGATGTTATGGGAGTTATACCTGTTTAAAATGCAGGTACGAGCGGGTGATTCCACCTGACGCGATCCAAAACAACCTTCATGACCTTTTCACACACACCCCGTCCCCTCCCTGTGTGAGGGCCTTGGAACAGTTTCTGATCACACACGCCCACCTCCGCCCAGAGGAAGTGAAAGAAGAAAAAAAAAGTCTTTACTCGTTCTGAGAAAATCTCCCTTTCTTCTTCTCCTCGATCCCTCCTCCTGCTCCTCACTGTCTTCCACTCGGTTCAGCTGCCAAAGGCCTTGATTAATGGTCCGCTTTAATTAATACTTTTACAGTACTTAGAGCAGAGACCTTGCAATTAGCATTGGCCTAAAGAGTGTAATCACCTGAGCTCATCCAGATCCTTATCCACAGACTGACTGACTGACTAAATGACTGACTGAATGGTAGGCAGGGACACACAGGGAGCATGTGAGAGCTTGTATAGCTCAGATCTTCACTTATTTTGGCCTCACACGTAGAACTCAGATACAACTCCTCACATTTTTCTTTACATTACTTACTTACTTTTCATACTTGCTTATGAATGATTGAGGCAGAACTTGGGATTTTTTTAAATTTTATTTTCATTTTTATGTAGCCTAAAATGCATTTCTCATTTTTAACGTCCAAGTCATAATCTGAGTATTTAAATCTCTGCATTAAGAGGAAGTGATAAATCAAAGCTAAGCTCACTTCACTGAGAAAAAGCTTTACCTGTAATACCCGTTTTGCCTCTTTTGCCCCTTTGGAATCCTTGGTACGTGATGAACTAACTAATATCGCATTACCTCAAAGGATTCCTGGTTACTAGCATTACATTTTTATCTTTTTTTTAGTATCTTTAGTATGAAATATGCAACCTCAGGGTAAACTTTTATTACTTATTTAAGGCACAAAAACTACTTGGGTAGGTCTTCCTTGGGTAGGAAGATTGTATTTTGGATTCAGACAATGTCATGTACGTAACGTCACATAACTTACGTACATTATTACATAATGTCATGTCACGTTATGTTACGTTGCATGAATGGAAAAGAAAGCTGACTTTCGGTTTCACATTGGACAAAAAAAAACAAAAAAAACACTGTAAACCGGGTGAAAGTCCTGTGTTTGTTGGATCCATCCATCGCCCCCAAGCTCCTCCAAATATGGACTTTCTCACTATTTAAACTACGTCACCTGATTTTGACATCATTTTGGCATCATATCCTTCAAAACAAGGCATAGATCTGCAAAAAAATCTTGTTCAACATGTTACACTGCAGGAGTTTTTGAATCTAACACACTGGACCTTTAAGAACTTCTGCACTTACTTCATTGACCAGGTAAAAAAGTTGAAACCTACTCTATGTATTTTAATGCAGGTCTATATTAAAATGCAGGTTATTCATTTTAAAAATAACATAACTATGATTGTGGAGGTTTGAGCACTTTCCAGTTTTACATAAAATGCTTTGGAGCAATAGTTCTTAACCTTTTTGACTCGCATCCCCCTAGAAAGTCAGGTTGGTGTTCATGAACTTGTGTCTCCAGTCTGTCTGAAAGTGTTCAGGAATTACTGTGTAACACATGAAAGCTACCAAACACACACAAAAAAACAATCCCCAGTCTAAAATGCTTCCCTCATTTCTCATCATGCGTCTGTGTACTTTATTAAGTTTGCTATTTTATGCTACAAAATGTAAATGTTAGAGTTTGTTCATGTTTGTTGCATTTTATTTTATTCTCCACAAACATCTGGTGATCCCCAGAAATGATCTTGCGACCTCCCTTGGGTGTCCCGGGCCCTAGGTTGAGAACCACTGCTTTAGAGAGCCCTTATTTACCACATTCGCCTCGATTTGTTAATACTGCATTAGATTTATTATTGTATTAGGTGTATTACTGTACTCAATTACCAATCAAATAGCTAATGACAGTGCTTGGCCTCTGTGTGTCACAGCTGTAGATTGTTTGCTTCCGCGGTGGTAAAATATATTTTCCATTCTGCGTCGGGCAAACAAGTAAAATGTGCAGTTAGTTTCAGATTGAATCCACAATGACACATTAATAACCTCAGTAAAGAGCATATAAAAGCGCCGCCTTTATTGTTTGTTTTAGTGGGGACTGGAAACAGCAGGCAGTGAGAGAAATTCCACGGCATTAATTACAAACTGATTAGAAGCTCCTTTTGCAGGAGGCTGTATCATTTAATTGAGGGGAAAATAATGATCACAATTCCAGCAACTTCTAATTAGAAAAACAGCTCAAATCTTATCAGGACGGCGTGATGCATGCGGAACACACACCGCTTACAC